>CM060332.1:48540553-48550553 GCA_030674155.1 Stramonita haemastoma | reverse complement strand
CCTTTTTTTGTGTGTTGTAGACATATTTCTGACCCTGTGGAGGCAGTATCATTGCTTTGATGTATAATGCAAACTGCATGAAAAAATAAACTTCTTAGATCTGTGACATAATGATGATATTCTTTGTATGTTTATAACATTACCCAGAGCCGTCATCAGCATTACTCCATAGATCAAAGGATACATAATTATATATCTGTTTCAGTTGTAAATGAAGGCATTGGGCCTATAATGAGAAAGGCATTCAGGGGTCTGTGGTGCAAGAGTGGCTATATTTAGCCTGTTGACTGTTGAATGCTTTTCGTTTGTTAGGGGTTTCTTTTCTGGAAAGGAGGGAAACAGAATGGGTCAGCTTGGTTTTCCCCCCTTAATATTGTTTGATTGTTCAGTGTGATGGTTAGTTGATGGGATTTTTCATTGTATTTTTGAGGAAGTTTGCATTATTTTCTCCCTTTGCAGACTTCGGTTTTTTTATTATATATTTTTTTAATTTTAATATTAAAAAAGATGAGGTTGCCATGTTCCTTGTGTTATATAATCACAGTGCCATGTCCATGTAGTATTCTCAAGATATATAATGAAAAGCAGTGACTAGGTGTGTAACTCTGTGTGTGTGTGTGTGTGTTGTGTGGTGTGTGTGTGTGTGTGTGTGTGTGTGTGTGTGTGTCTGTGTCTGTGTCTGTGTGTGTGTGTTTGTCTCTGTGTCTGTGAGTTTGTGTCTGTATAGTGTAAAGACCACGGGACGGACGGTTGTAACTAGTCTTTTTAACACCCCCCCCCCCCCCAACACACACACACACACACACACACCTCCCCTTTTCTCGGCCTTCCCCGTAAAATACCATTGACAAGTGATCTGGCATAGCCTAGCAGGCAGTGTCAGGGAAGAAATGGCGGAGCTCCCCAGCCCTTCTTGGTATGCGGGGAGCGCGTGTGCCCCAGCATGTCAGGGACATGAACTCTTCCTGTTCTTCAGACACCCCCCTCCCCCCCTCTCCCAACCTGACTCTGTGGAAGAGGAATGCAGCAGTGAATGTGTGTGGCATGTTCTGTCATTTTGGCGAAGAAGAGGAGCAGAGAGACACAACAACAACAAACAAACATAAGAAAAAACCAAACAAAATACACCTCCACCCCCCAAAACAAACAACAAATAAACAAAAATCAAAACAAAACCCAACAAACAAACCACCCCACAAAAACAAAGAGACACAGAGGACACCCCCACCCACTCAGAAAACCAAAGACAACCCCCCCCACCCCCAACCCCCCACCTCGAGCCAACATTCCAACCAATCAACAAACGAACAGATACTGCAAAAAAATGGGCCCATCGAAAGAAAAAGTACAATTGGAGAGGTTGTTTTGATCTGAAAAATATTTAGTCGCTTCCTGTCTGTCTGTGTCTGTCTGTGTGTGTAGTTGTGTCTGTCTGTCTGTCTGTCTGCCTGCTGACTGCATGCCTGCCTGTCTGGCTGGCTTGTGTGTGTGTGTGTGTGTGTGTGTGTGTGTGTGTGTGTGTGTGTGTGTGTGTGTGTGTGTGTGTGTGTGTGTGTGTGTGTGTGATTCTATCAGTCTTGTAGGTCTGTCTCTGTCTCTGTCTCTGTTTGTCTCTGTCTGTCTGTCTGTCTGTCTGTCTGTCTCTCTCTCCTCTCTCCCTCCCTCCCTCCCCTTCCCTTCCCTCCCTCCCTCCCTCTCTGCACGTGTATGTATGCACACGCTAAGTTTGGTGAACTAAAGGAAGTAGTGCCAAAGGTTGAAACTTATTTGATAGTTTTACACGTTTTAAACCTGCTTAGAAAACAAGAACTGAAGCTACTTCTGTTGTTTGCTAGTAAGATATTTTTCTTCCCTCTTTTTCCTATCAGAAGCTTCAGCTTTAAATTATTTTGCCCCCCCCCCCCCCCCCTTTCCTAGTAGCGTATTCAAGATCGGAAAGGCTGCCACAGTCTGGAATAAGTAGCTGATGCAACGGCACATTTTCCAGTACTACACATTTGTTGGAAGTGTGTACAGGAAAACGATAGGGTAAACATGTTTTATTTTCTGTTTTGTATGTAGCCTTGTGGGTTTTTAAAAAATTTATTTTTCATAGAATATCTTGTATGCTCTTTTTGTGAGGAAGCATTTCCATTCATTCCCCACGGCGTCTTAACGTTTACCTACCTGTATGTATGCTAACTGGTAGAGAAGTAGCATAAACGCCAGTGTTTTCGAAGTTATGAGCTTATACATGATGTATTTTGGGAGAAACACACGAAACGTTACTGCTCCTGTTCATCATATCCAAAAAAAAGAAAAAAAAAAGAAAAAACGAAAAACTAAGAACAGAAAATAAAAGCAAACAAAATCGCACTGCTTAACGACGACCGGCTCGATCCGTGCTGTCTTGGTAAGCAGACGCCGTGTGTGGCAGAGGAGGTGAAAATAGCTACAGATCGATGTCTAGAGCTCCCTCCCTGTCTCTCTCTCTCTCTCTCTCTGCCTGCCTGCCTGCCTTGTTGTTGCTGCTGCTGTTGCTGCTGCTGCAGAAACTGTAGGTAGGTAGGACACCTTCTGGCCATGTTAGCGCCTCTAAGTCAACTTACAGCGTTCGAAGCATTTTTTTGGTTGTTTTTTACATTGTACACCCCTCTTTCTCTGTCTCTGTCCCTTTCTCTGTCTCTATCTCGTGCTCTGTCCATCTGTCTCTTTCTCTGTCTTTCTCTCTCTGTCTCTGTCTCTTCTCTCTCTCTCCGTGTCTCTCTCTCCGTGTCTCTCTCTGTGAAATGGTATAATGTTTATTACCCACCAAAAGTAAAATTCACCCACCTCTCTCTCTCTCTCTCTCTCTCTCTCTCTCTCTCTCTCTCTCTCTCTCTCTCTCTCTCTCTCCCAATTTCTTTTTACTTTACCCCTCCCACCACCACCACCACCACCACCACCACCACCTACCACCCGTCTCTGGGTCTGGTCTCCTAGGCAGAAGAGAAGGTAGACTAAAGGTTGTGGGGGCTGGCTGTCAGTGTATGCTTGTTTGAAGCAAAGTGACAGCTTCACTTTCCCTTACCTGAACAAAACGGCAGGTAAAGACACTTATGCCTTGCCCTCCCTCCCTCTCTCTCCCTCCCTCCCTCCCTCCCTCCTGCCTGCCTGCCTGCCAGGTAGCCTAGTCTGCCTGCCAGCGTTCTCTGGAAGTCGTCTGTATGGTGCTGAAAATACCATCGGTCTCTTCTGCTGCTGTTGCTGCTTCGCCGGCTGGCTGGATGGCTGGCTGGTTGGAGGGCTGGCAGGCAGGCACAGTTCTCGTTTTTTTTTCTTTTCTGGTGGTCATGGAAACGGGGTGAAGTTCTGCCAGTTACAGAGAGAAGAGAGAGAGAGAGAGAGAGAGAGAGAGAGAGAGAGAGAGAGAGAGAGAGAGAGAGAGAGAGAGAGAGTGTGTGGAGGCAACTTGTACGTATGTATGGATGTATGAAAGGATGTATGTATGGATGGATGTTGTAACAAAAGAGCGAAGATCACCAGATTTACTTAGATTGACTTAACGAAAAAATTGGAGGCATATACTTTTTTTGCGGATTGTTATAAATCAATATTTTTTTTATTTCTGGGATGTAGTGTTACTGTCAACTTTGTGTGTGTGTGTGTGTGTGTGTGTGTGTGTGTGTGTGTGTGTGTGTGTGTGTGTGTGTGTGTGGTGTGTGTTGTGTGTGTGTGTGAAAAGGGTTTGTTTGATTGATATGTGTATGGGATACACAAGAAAGCAGTGTCCACTGTCACATCGTATAGGTAGATTTGTTATCTCGTGGTGTTTTTTTTCCCCCCCATCTTGAATTGTTTGTAGATCTCTATGTTACAGTCATGTTTCTATGAATTAATGAACAATTAGTCATTATTTTATTGGTCGACATCACAAGCATTTATCAGTTGTGCGTGCGTGCTTGCGTGGGTGCGTGCGGGGAGGGGGGATGCTTGCATATATCTTGTGTGGCAGATTGGCATGGGGAGGGGGGGGAATGGAGTAGCTTTCCCGGTTCCTGTCTTGCAACAGGTGATTCCTCTCACCAGCAAAGATTTATTCCACTGTCGCATCTTTGTTCAATGAGTGCACGTGCACGCATTTTAGCGCGCGCGCGCTTCTGTACACTCCTCGCATAGGCATGCATTTACTTTATGATGACTGATTTCTGTTTAATCTGGGGGGGTGGGGGGGGGGAGATGGGGGGGGGGGGGGGTGACTGTGGTACGGCCCCCGTGGTTAACTGGACGCTAAAACAGCGTAATTAGATCAAGGAAGGAAGAGATGCTTGTGTGCAGTGATGTCGAAGCGAAGATCTCTCACCAAGGCAGCTCGGGGGTTGCATAAATGTGATTTACCCTTGACCTTGGCGGCTAGGCAGATCGATAAGTCTTTGTCAACAGTCTATTTTCAGAGAGAGATGATAGGAGAGAGATTGAGATCGATCAATGTGAGCAGTTTAATCGGGGGCATAGTTTAAACAGGGGCTGGCTGATGATAAAACTGTGCGTTTGTCCTCTTATCACTGACCGGCGATGAGGATTCGATCAGAGGAGGTAGAGAAAGAGAGAGAGAAAGAGAGAGAGCCAGGTTGGTTTTGCACAGCCGCTGCCGCTGCTTCGTGACTTGTCTGTCAGATTCTGTGTACCAGGTAAGCTGTAATTGCTAGGATATTTCTTTTTCCATCATCCTCTTTCTTGTCTTGTCTTTCTTTTTTTTGTTTGTTTTTGTTTGTTTGTTGCATGCTTGATTGCTTGTGTTACGACGCGAGCGTGTCAGCGGAATGATTGCGTAATAACACTAAGGAGTAGCGTTTCAGCTGGGTTCGTGAGTTGTTAGTCTTTGGCCTGGCAAATTAAGGCAGCGAGGTAACGGCGCGCTGACGGCGAGGTTCTTGTAGCTTGATCTTTTCGCGCATTGTTATGCCAGCGCGGAGAAGAAACTTTATGTCGCCATTCTTGTTTTGTCTTTGTGGGCTTTTGTTTGTTTGTTTGTTTGTTGTTGTGTCATTTTTTTGTTTTTTGTTTGGATTTTTTTTTCTTTTTCGCCAGAACGGTAGATGCCGCTTTTGTTGCTGATGTGATGCAACGGGAGAGTTGGCAGGCAGGTGTTATCCCCCCTTGATGTGTTGCGACTTCTAACCGGCAGTTGCTTGCTGGTCGCAGATCACTCGTTGTCAGTGCTGTTGCATAGGCTACTACTATCGAAAGTGATGATCCCGATTTAGCTGCGAAGATCTAGGTTGTATGCAGAGATCTAGGTGAGAACTTCACATTGTGTGATTTGAGGATTTCTGTCGGATGTCTGAGTGTGGGATCGTTTTTCAAGCAGCAGTTGGAACATAGAACTTTCAGAAACAAGTCTGTTTGGTTTGTTCATCAGTGTCTTAAGTTTTTTTAAAATGTTAAAATAAAGCCAATACAAACACTTGCATGCACATAATATGTACGCACGTGCACGGGCATACACACACACACACACACACACACACTCACACAAACACACACACACACACACACACACACAACACACACACACACACACACTCATCACACAACCACACACACACACACACACACACACACACACACACACACAACACAACGCACGACCAAGGAGCGGCAACAAAACACCAAAATACCAAAAAGACAATGATGGATACAGCGACAAACCGGCAAGCTTCATCCTATAAAAACTGACACTTGTTCACCACATGCATTGCACATACATTCTAACAGTTTGTGTTCACACTGCAGATATTTTAATACTGGTCACTGGTGGTGGATTTAGCGAGGTAGGTAGGTAGGATAGCCAGGCAGCCATAGGAAAGTAGCAAGGTTTGAACAAAGCACAATAGCGGAGCCCCCCCCCCCAAAAAAAAAAAAAAAAAAGAAAAAAAAAAAGAAAGAAAAAGAAATTCGAGTCTCCCGACAGTCCAGTCACTGTACTATGTGTGTATACATATAAACACACATTTGGACGACGACGACGACGACCCACGGCGGTGTCGTTGTAGTCCTAGCTGGCGGCCCCGAAAATAGCCGAGCTCTTGTTTGGCCAGCTATTGATCACCTCTGTCAGCAAGGCTTGACACAGCACTACGTACGTACGGCCCCCCTAGCCTATAGGCCCTAGCCATTCAAGAAGAAAGAGGCGGGGGAGAGAGAGAGAGAGAGAGAGAGAGAGAGAGAGAGAGAGAGAGAGAGAGAGAGAGAGAGAGAGTGGTGGGTCTAGGTAGGTGTGTGTGTATGTATGTGTTGTGGCAGGGTTTTACATACACTCCCGGCGAACAAAAAAAAGAAAACCCGCTCTGTGACTAAAAAGGACTTTGACTGTGTTTGTACGTGACAGTATAGGACTGTGTGACGTCGTCGAACGTCTGCTGCTGCTTTTAGGGGGGCCGGCTAGGCTTGTCAGAGTGACAACGACGACTGTGTCAGGTGGTGGTGAAGGAAGGCTTGCAGTTGCGGATGACAGACGACCTTAGTTTTGTTCTGTCTTCCTTGTAGGACACACACGTGCTTAAGTTGGGTTTGTGAAGACGATCACCTGTCTTGTCTACGACGTCTGTCTGTGTCAGTCAGTCTGTCAGTCAGCACAGAAAGGAACGTTTAACAGCTGGGAGCGGGTGTGTGAGTCAGTGTTATCATCCTTCATCATCTTCACTGTGTGTGAGTTTGTAAGTATGCTTTTGGTGTTGAATGACTTGATTTTTTTTTTTTTTGCGCCCCCAAAAAAAGTGAAACTGCGTGTGTTTTGCTTTGTCCAAGCTGGCAATAGTGATCGTGTCACTTCCGGTTGTTTGTAGTAGTGAGGGAGGGAGGGAGGTGGTGTATCAGGAATCATCAGTTAATGTCAGATGGTGTAGTATAATGTTACTCTTGTCTGTGTCAGTTTGTGTGTCATGGATAGTTTGTGTTGTATTCTCCAAAACTATAGCTACATAGTTGGGCAACAGCACCGTCTTTTTTTCTTCTTTTTTCTCCTATTTATCTTTTAGAATGGAGGGGTTTTTGTGATTTCTGCTCTGGTTACTTTGATGAGCACAGAACCTTAATGGATAAGGAACGTTTGTGGTGTCGTTAAATGGATTCCCAGTCCCTAACTGGGTTAGGACGCTCAACTGCGCAAATCCCGGTCAAAAAGTTAACTTGAATTATTTTTAAACTGCTTTGTACATTGTTTGTTTGTTTGTTTGTTTGTTTTAATCGACACTCATGAAAACACGACCCAAAAGTAAAAACAATGCCAGCAAAAAGATATTGCATATATAAACTCAGTCGAGACTGTGACCGTCAAACGAGGATTCCCTAACTTTTCTGGGGAAAATCTATTGTTTCACCCGATTCGCACACTCACAAAAGCAGTAGAAATTGTCAAATCGTTTGTCTTGAGATTTGTAGTATGTGTTTTGGTGACGGATGGAAAGAAGGTTTTTATCCTCTACAAGAAGTTTCCAGACTTTAAGAGGGGGGGGGGGAGGGGGGGTGTTCTTATATCCGTTGAGCCTGTCCATTTTACGACAGATACCAGTTTACGACACAGCAGACATTCGGTTTATTGTCTTATCTGAAAGGTCATCATTCAGAACCAAATGGACTGGGGAAGAGAAAGACGGCTTTCAGGAGAATAATTCTCTCTCTCCTCTCTCTCTCTCTCTCTCTCTCTCTCTCTCTCTCTCTCTCTCTCTCTCTCTCTTCTCTCTCTCTCTCTCTCCTCTCTCTCTCTCCTCCTCTCACTCTCTCTCTCTCTCTTCTCTCTCTCCCTCCCTCTCCTCTTCTCTCTCCCTCTCTCTCCTCCCTCCACCCCCCCTCTCTCTCTCTCTCTCTTTAAAATTAGATTAGCGTGGTGTTTATATCTTGACATTGGATCGACAACTGATTGGCAAGAGAGTGGGCAAGATCTAGCTAGGAGTGGCATGATAATGGTGGCACCCAAATCCGTGCTGATACTGTGTGTTTGTTAATTAATTAAGGTGCCAACAATACCAAACCGTCCACGCTCTGTATTGCATCACATTTCCAACATTTCCACCCTGTGCGGGGTGTCACATTTCCATAACACTGATTCCAAAACACACATTTAAAAACGAAAACGAACCTGGTTCATTGTCATTGAAAGTGGGCGTACAGCACATCTTTAATGAAGGCTTGTCACTCGTGCATGCGTAGGTAAGTGGTGATGTGTATTTGGTTATAAAACTGTCTCGGTGGAGTCCTGCGTAAATTTTCTTTTTTTTTTCCTTGAAAGTGTGTTTTGTCTTTGTAGTTAGTTGTGTGTATGTACTACACCTACTCTCCCTCTCTTCTTTGAAGTTTCTTCTTCCTCTTCCTCCTCTGTCTGTGTGTCTGTCAGTGTCTCTGTGTCTCTGTCTGTCTGACTGTCTGTCTGTCTGTCTGTGTCTGTCTGTCTGTCTGTCTGTCTGTCTGTCTGTCTGTCTGTCTGTCTGTCTCTGTCTGTCTGTCTTCTTCTCTCTCTCTCTCTCTCTCTCTCTCTCTTCTCCTCTCTTCTCTCTCTGCTCTCTCTCTTCTCTCTCTGATTCTTCGTCTTGTCTTACATATCTGTCTGTGTCTGTCTGTCTCTCTCGCTTCCACCCCGCACTCTGTCTTTCTCTTTGTCCTTGTCCTATCTCTCCTTTCTTTTCATCTCTCGCTGTATCTTTGTCCATCCTCCCCTCTTCTCCAGCTTTCCTGATGCCCTCCCCCCCCCCCCTTTCCACTCTCTTACTTTCCATTGCTTTCGCCTGTCGCCTTCCGAGTATTGCTACAACCCACCCCCCACCCCCAACACCCCACCCCTAACACCATCTTTCTCCCTGTGACACAGACTTCATAGAATGTATATTGAAGCGAATGTAACTGCTTCGAGCCAAAGACCAACACAGGAAGAAGACAGACGAAGTTCGTTGGCAGTTGTTTATCCGGCAGGGCCATCGTTTCCGAGGTTCATTCGGGCTGTTTTGGGATAGTATTGCTTCAGTTTGCTTGGTTGCAGGCTGTTTTCACTCTGGTGCTATCTATACTAGGGCACAAGGCGGATTGTTGCGCGTATAGTAAAGGAAAGGTAAAGGTGTCCCATAACCAATGTGGTCGTATTTCCCCAGAGAAAAAAACAGCCAAATGTCCCACATGGGGGAACCCGGGAGGACGTAAAACCCCATTTGTATGTGGTCGTAGGGGAGTGAGGCATCAGAAACCACGGCTTCTCTTGGGGCCAGCATATTGAGGGCGGCGCCCATCTCCTCTCCCTCGCTGCTTTGGCAGGTACCCATTTACAGTGGGTGAACTGGGGGGCTGTATTGAAGCCAAGGCCGCAAACGGTACCCGTCCGATTGGTAGCCACGCTCGTGCTGCTTAACGTTAGCTTGGGGAAAGCGAGTGCTCAAACCACTGAGCTATCCTCCCGTCGTATGTTGCACATTGTATATGATATAAAATCAACGCACCATCGTGGCACACTTAAAAACTGATAACAGAAACAAATGTATGGTTAACTTTCATTTGGTACCTACCTACCTGCGTCACGAAAATTACAGTCACGCATGGCAGTTTTTACGCCCTACGTGTCTGCAAAACCGGTTTGGCACCGAACTTTTGGCAACTTCTGGCTCTTCTTTAGAAGAAGAATTATTTCAACAATTAGGGCGTTTTCGAAACTCAGTATGTACTTCTTTTTGACACAGTATGAAAGATAACATTTATGTACTAGGTGTTTGTCTTGTAGTTAAAAAAAAAATTGCGACAGCCTGCGCGCGCGCGCACACACACACCACGCACGCACGCACGCACGCACGCACGCACGCACGCACGCACGACACACACACACACACACACAGAGAGAGAGAGAAGAGAGAGAGAGAGAGAGAGAGAGAGAGAGAGAGAGAGAGAGAGAGAGAAAATTTTAAGAGAACATTTTTCGTTACAAATGGTAGTAGCGCTTCAAAACCTGCACACATCCCATATGTCGATGTGGTGCAATTTTTGGGTTGCAGCAGTAGCAGAA
>CM060332.1:48530553-48533053 GCA_030674155.1 Stramonita haemastoma | reverse complement strand
TGTCTGTCTGTCTCTCTTCCCCTCCCAGGGTTTCAGATGGGAAAACGTAGATATTCGGCTTTCCACCTCCTGGATGCCAGTGCCATGGGCAAAGAGGCGTGCATGTACGCACGCCTATGTGCACATGAAGAGAAACGTTACTATATGCTCACACGTGAATGCATGCGCATGTTCGCACGTGTGCACAGGTACACATGAATGTATAACTCCCCCTCCCATCCGTCTGTCCTCCTACGCACCTGCATCCACGCCACAGAGCATACTGTTTCCATGTATAATGCTGATTTTAAGCGAACAGTTTTTCTCTCTGTTAGATTGCAACAGTCTCTCTCCCCCCCTCCCCTCTTTACCCCTGGAACTAATGTGTGGTTGAATGCATGCTTACATGTTGTGTTTGCTCATCATGTATGTATGAACGAGAGGGTAGGCCAGAAATAGCGTGTTCGTGAGATATTGGGAGTTTCTTTTTAATGCAATGGATTTCTTTTTCTTTCTCTCGGTCTCTGTTTGTCTGTCTCTGTTTGTCTGTCTCTGTTTGTCTGTCTCTGTTTGTCTGTCTCTGTTTGTCTGTTTGTCTGTCTGTCTGCCTGTCTGTCTGTCCCTCCCTCCCTCCCTCTCAATATGACAACAGAACTTTAAAACAATTTTTCCTAAAGGACTTAGGACCTAGCGATGTGTTTTGTGGTGACAGCAGATCTTGAAAGGAAGGAAAGAAGGAGTCAAGTATACAAAACGTTTTGTGGTGACAACAGAACTAAAAAGGGAGGGAGGAAAGAAGGAAGGGAGGGGGGAATTAGGTCTACAATACATCTTGTGGTGACAACAGACGTAAAAAGGAAGGAAGGAATTCTGTTCACAATACGCCTTGTGGTGACAACAAAACTTAAACTAAAGGGAAAGAAGGAACTAGCTCTGACAACAGAACTTGAGGGAGGAATAAGAACCTAGCAATACGTCTTGTAGTGACACCAGATCTTAAAAGGAAGGAAGGAATTAGTTCTGACAACAGAACTTCAGGGAAGAATTGGGACCTAGCAATACGTCTTGTGGTGACCCCAGATCTTAAAGGGAAGGAAGGAAGGAATTAGTTCTGACAACAGAACGTTCAGGGAGGAATAAGTGACCTAGCAATACGTCTCATGGTGACACCAGGACTTAGCAACACAGTTTATCTTGTGGTGATTGTAGTAGACGTATAAGAAGAAAGTGGGGCACAACACTCCATCTTGTGGTGACAGTACCAGTTTAGAAAGGAAGGAAGAAAGGAAGGAAGCAAGTGGGACTTACCCATACGTCTTGCGGTGCCGACGACACGTCAGACCTTGTAGGAGGATGAACCAATACACTGAGGTTGTAGAGCTCTTCACTAAAAAACATGGGGACCATGCTGCCGATTAACTGCTGAATGTTTGATGCTGTTGGAACCCAGCATTTACAGCTGGATGGATGAATTGGGAGCCGCGGTCTTTTACTGGAGGGGGGGTGTTGCTACTCGTTAGTGGATTAGTGGAAAGGATGGGTGTGTTGGGAGGGGGGTGGGGGTGGGGTGGGGGGTGTCATCAGCAAGTCAGGGACTGAGAAAGGGTAGTTTACAGGCAATCGAAAAAAAAGTAAGGTGTTTTATGCGCTTGTCTTTGTGGGTCAGGCAGTCAGTCAGTCAGTCAGTCAGTCAGTCAGTCTGTGTGTGTGTGTGTGTGTGTGTGTGTGTGTGTGTGTGTGTGTGTGTGTGTGTGTGTGTGTGTGTGTCTCTCTCTCTCTCTCTCTAAAAGCTCAGTCTCTCATATTTATCATGGCCGTTAATATGAAATGTGTGTGCGCGCACGTGCGCGTGCGTGCGTGCATGCATGCGTGCGTGCATGTATGAGAGAGAGAGAGAGAGAGAGAGAGAGAGAGAGAGAGAGAGAGAGAGAGAGAGAGAGAGGAGAGAGGGGAGAGAGAGCACATTTTCATTGGAATCGAACAAGAACGTGCATACGAAGCAAACAGCAATAACGTAGAAATGGCATCTTTCTAAAAGAATCACATATCAACAGAGGTAAGGGGAGTGCAGTTAAAGTACACCACCCTAGAAGAAAAAGAAAGATGGGGCTAGCTGTGGTAGCTAGCTACAAGAGGTGAAGGAAAAGGAATACGGTGCGTTACACCGAGTTGTTAGACGACTGTCATGAGCTTGTGCGATGTGGGTTTGTATTGCCAATACCACGAAATGTGTCAGTTAGAGTGGCGACGTGATAATTGCCCTGTCTGCTGGACCGGCAGATCGATAGTTTTCCACTCAACCCATAATTACTGTCGTCTGCAATGTTGCCGAGTGCTGGATGGTTCTTGGAGGTTGGGGGGGGGGGGGGGGGGGGGTGGGTATGGATGTTGGTGGTGGGAGGGGGGGACTAGCCATACGTCTTGTGGTGGGGGCAAACTTTTAGGGGGGGATGGGGGCCATATGTCTTGTGGTGAGGATAGTTCATGAAAGGGGGGTTGAGGTTAGGTATATATCTTTTAG
>CM060332.1:48516370-48520453 GCA_030674155.1 Stramonita haemastoma | reverse complement strand
CCTACAAGGCAGAGAAAAGAAAAGATGGCAGTATGTATAGGCAAGGCAAGCGGACAGAGAGCGAGCATTAGTCCACAGAAGCATTGCGGTATAACTATCATTGTGGTGTGGTTGATGCTGAATAGTTTTGGCATGATTGATCATCACATCAACAAGAACGTTGACATTGGGGAAAAGGGTGGGGTGGGGCCTGCAGCTGAGGAAAAGGGTGGGTGGGGGTTGGGGAAAATGGGGGGGAAGAAGGACGACGGAGAGAGTAGGAGGCAAAGCATGCTGGCTGGGCTGTATTGCGTATTAATTTAGCTACCTAATGCCCTGTGCTGCTCATTAGGGTGATGAAGTTTCCTGCTGTTACTAGTGTGTATAATCATTGCCCTTGACATCGAGTCGTACGCCGATTATATACTGATGTAATATTTGTCATGAGACACGGTCGTTAGTCACACACGCTCTCTGTCTTATCTCTGCCTCTCTCTCTCTCCTCTCTCTCTCTCCTCTCTCTCTCTCTCTCTCCCTCCTCTCTCCCCCCTCCCTCTCTCTCTCTCTCTCTCTCTCTCTCTCTCTCTCTCTCTCTCTCTCTCTCTCATTTTTCTCTCAGGGGTTTCTGCGTTCTGTTTTTTCACTCGCATTGCGGAAGGGTGGGTGTGGGGGATCTGGCGAGATAGATGGCAGTTTGGAGGTGATTAAGTGAACGAATGTGCAAGCGCATTATAAAAAGTCTCCACGCCGTGGATATGACGTCGTGATCGCTTGGAGGGTTGAGAGAATTGTGCGAGTGAGTCAGTGTGTTTTACTTTTTGGAATTCATGTTGTTAACTTTTTTTTTTATTTTTTTAAAGTGCTTCTTCAGGTAGTGGAGTGTATCGGTGTTTTTTTTTTTTTTTTTTTCTTGTTTGAAACATTTAGGAAATAGGTTTTTTTTTGTTGTTGTTAGGTGTTTTTGTTTGTCTTTTTACGATGAACTCTGGCTGCTCAGTTTAGTTAGTATTGATGTCAATTTTTTGTGGTGTGTATTGCTGTTGGGTTTAATCACCTGTTGAATTTGTTTGTAATCATCCATACCCCAAAAGGGGCGAAAGGGATTAAATCTTGAATCTTGGTAAGTTCTTAATGCTTTTAAGTGAATGAATTTTAAAAAAAGGCCGCCCGTCCTGCTACATGTACTAGACTACGATTGATAGTAATGACAATATTGCTATTGCTGCAACCCCTGCTGTAGTTGTAACTAATTCATTCCGTACTACCGTTGCTGGTAATCATCAGTTCCACGATTACTATTACTACTTCTATAATTGCTTCAACTACTGCTGCTTCTGTTTACTGCTACTATGCTGCTTCTACTGCACGCTGCTAACTTCTATTTGCGACAAACCAGCACCCCTGAATTGCTTGAAATTTGGAGCGAGCGGAGGTGGGAAGTGGTGGGTGTAGGGGGGGGGTGAAAGTATTTTGTTTAGTTCTTCTGATCAGTAGCAGCTGGTCTACGTCATTGAGGTTGGTTGGTAGAACCTTTTATGAAGGCCGCAGCACTAAGGTTGATCTAACATGTGTGTGTGTGTGTGTGTGTGTGTGTGTGTGGTGTGTGTGTGTGTGTGTGTGTGTGTGTGTGTGTGTGTTTGTGGGGCGTGTGTGTGTGTGTGTGTGTGTGTGTGTGTGTGTGTGTGTGTGTGTGTGTGAGAGAGAGAGAGAGAGAGAGAGAGAGAGAGAGAGAGAGAGAGAGAGAGAGAGAGAGAGAGAGAGAGAGAGACAGACAGACAGACAGACAGACAGACAGACAGACAGACAGACAGACAGACAGACAGACAGACAGACAGACAGGTGGGTGGGAGTATGGGGGGAATGAACTGTGCAGTAACAACAGGAAGATGCAGGTGTGTACACATTGAGTGTTTTAGATTTAAGTTCAGCCGATCACTCGGGCCTCCATGTCATTGTTTTGGAAGCAAAGCTGTAAAGGAAATTCGAGCACATCATCATAGTAGTTACATTCAAGCCAAATATGAATTCAAGGTTGTTTCTGCCCTGGTCTGGTGTGAGGTTACATACACATAGAAATTCCAATAAATATAATATTATATTATTAATAAAAGCAGGGAAAAAATGACACAGAAAGACAGAAACGACAAGAGAAAAGAACACCACAGAAATTCTCTCTCTCTCTCTCTCTCTCTCTCTCTCTCTCTCTCTCTCTCCCCCCTCCCCCCTCTCCCTCCGATACCACTGTGATACTATTTATACCCAATGAACCGGCAGCCAAGCGTCTCCACTGGGGAATTAAAATGAGAAGGGGGAGGGAAGCCGGCAGGATGGATACTGTTTGTCTTTCTGCCGATGCGTTGGCATCTCGCCTTGTTGCCACATACATACATAGAACAGGAGAAGAATCTGTTAACCCAGTTTTGTGCATGGTACTACGTTAGCAGGTGGGGGAAAAAAACACAAACAAAAACTGACTCCAGCCATCCTAAGGCTGGCTGTTGGTTGGTATGAGCTGTTTTTCAACATGTCTCCCCAAAATATTTTGTAGGCAACTATTATCAGTGTTGATCCAACAAGTGTTAGGATTTTTTAGAACTATGTTTTGAGAGAAAACTGACGATTTTTCCCCTTTACCATCTCCAACCATGTGTAATACGCACGCACGCGCGCACACACTCTCGCACGCCGCCGCGCCGCATCGCGCGACGCACACACACACACACACACACAACCACACACACCACCCACACACACCAGCGCCTCTCTCTGTCATGTTCACATGAATGGACTGACAATTGATGCATACAATGCACAATACATAATACGTAGGTAGAATTACTCATTTATACACTCATCTACGCGTGTTTGCAGGTGAACCGGTCTCTCTCTCTCTCTCTCTCTCTCTCTCTCTCTCTCTCTCTCTCTCTCTCTCTCTCTCTCCTCTCTCTCTCTCTCTCTCTCTCTCTCTCTCTCTCACAACACACACACACACACACACACACACACACACACACACACACACACACCAAAACACACACACACACACACACACGGGAGTTGTAATTTGTTCTCTGCAATTTGTTTTTTTCTTCAACTACACATTGTCATGTGTGTGTGTTAGTGCGTGCGCGCCTGCGTGTGTATGTGTTCATAGATAACTTTTTTATATTTTTTTTTTTTTTATTCTCGCAACTTGCTCACGCCTACTCACAATACGGTAATAGCGGTAACTGGCTTTGCGCCAACTGTCAAAGAAAGAAAAGGCAGGGAAGGGGAGTAAGTAGCATAGTATAGAGGGAGTAGGGATGGCAGCAGCAGCAGCAGTAGAATCAGCAGCAGCGTGGCAGAGCAATGCAAGCTGAAGGACCTTTCACATTTGATGCAATGGGCAGGCGGGCGGGCCTCTGGGACTGGGCAAGTGAGCAGCCAAGGGGGTCGGTGGGGTCCTCGCCTGCTTGGCTAGAGAGGCCTTGGGCCGTCTGGACAAGGGCCCTCCTGGCCCTTAGGGCACTGGCGGCCCCACACACAAGCTGGCAGCTAGCCTGGACATCAGCTAGGCTAGGCCCTAGCCAAGCCTACAGGGGACACTGACTGGGGAGGAGTGTGTGCCGCTTCAGTCCTCGAGGAGACGTGAGTGAGTGAGTGACGCGTCATTTCATTCCTCGAGGAGAAGGGAGTGAGTTGACGCGTCTTTCTCGAGGAGAAGTGACAGACTGACGCGTCATTCCTCGAGGAGAAGTGACGCGTCTTTCCTCGAGAAGTGACGTCACTCCCTTCTCCTCGAGGAATGACGGGTCACTCACGCCTCGAGGATTGACGCGTCATTCCTCGAGGAGGAGTGACACGTCATTCCTCGAGGAGAATTGGCACGGCATTCCTCGAGGAGAAGTGACGCGTCACTCCTCACCTGCTGTGCCCACAAATCGTAGGAGAGGCCAGGCTAGTTATGCCTTGTTTTTAGCCGTCCTTGTTTTACCCTATCATGATGCTATATCTACTCTCCACCATTTTCTTCCCTATTGATTCCATAGTGTACGTACGTACGTACGTACTATGCGCACACACACACACACACGCACACGCACACACGCACGCACGCACGCA
>CM060332.1:48483870-48511370 GCA_030674155.1 Stramonita haemastoma | reverse complement strand
GAACGTAGGCGTGCGCATGTGAAGAAAACGAACACCAGTCGTCTTGCTTCTGTTATACATCGTAACCTTTGATTTATGGTTTCCTTTCATCTTCTGTGATTTATACTGGTGTAAAGCTTTCAACACACATTTCATGAAGATCCTCTGAGACATTTCATCATGTCTTTGTTTTTCCTTAATGATAGAAATGAACAGTTTTGGTTTTTTTAAAATTAATATGATCGTTATGTTGCTTTTATAGGAATCCGTTAGGGATAAATCATGCTCTTCAAACACTGTCTTAGTTTTTGTTTTGGATTTTTCATCATTTTTTTATTTATAAGAAGGTTAATGATAGAACAGGACTGGTTATGTAGTAGATCATCCTGTAAGATAATACTGCGCAACAACATTAATTGAGCACTGTAAGTAAGTAAGTAAGTAAGTAAGAGACTAAAATTTAAAGTAAATCTACTTTGATTTTTCATTGAGATATACAAAGGCCAACATCATCATCACACAATCAGAACTCACATCACTGAAGCAGTCATCTCCCCCTTTAATCAGAAAAGTTTGCTATCATGTTGATAATCCTTAAGTACTATAATTAAAATACAAAACAGTAAAGTACAAGACAAATATATACCACAGATAATCATTCAGTACTCAAATTCCTCAACAGTACTCATGGGGGCACTGCATTGGCAGAAAAATGCTAGCTGTGTATTTGTGATGTTTGTGCGTTTATGTTGGGTCTGTTCAAAGATTTGGGGGGTCCAATCAGGGATGTTGCCCACCTCTCTCATTCTCTTCGCTGCCTCTTCTTCTACCTCTCTATTCTACTCTATACTTTGCAAGGTGGTCTTTGAAAGGCTGTCAGCATCTTCCAGCATGGCCATATCACTTTAGTTTTCTCTTCTTAACCCTTTTGCTGCTATCATATTTTGCTCAGGCACATGCTTAATGAAACAGAGAGAGCGTTGAATCATGATGAACAGCGATCGTCAATGAGCATAGCAGGTGACGGTTTCTGTGACGAATGCTGTTTGTCAACAGCGCAGTAAAGCAGTTAAGGGGGCTTTGTGAGTGGAGACAGTGTGTATGAGATCTTCATTCATGGAAACAGTGTGTTGTAATTATGCCAATTATGAAATGATAACAAGGTAATTAACAAACCCCTACTTCTCTGTGTGTGTTTCAGGTGAGCTGGACATTGTGAGGAGGCCGGCGCGAGACCAGAGGAGCCATGGAGGGCCAGATCAGAACTCAGTTCGGCCTGACCCTTCGGGAGCTGCGGGAGTTGATGGAACACAGAGGCGGGGAGGCCTTGGAGATCATCACCAACAAGTATGGAGGAGTCGTGGAGATCTGCAGGAAGCTCAAGTCTTCCCCCACTGAAGGTGAGTGCTGTCTGTAGTCTGTACCTGACACACCACTTCAGGTTAGACATGGGGGTCGAAAACTGATGAAATTTTGTTTACAAGCCCATGTTAAAAAGTTATGCAATTTATAGAAAGGGCATCACTCGTAAAGCATAAAAATCAAAGAATTACTCACTTTTCTGGACTGTTGTCATGGAAACAATCCAAAATGGCTGCCAAAAATAATGTTTTGTACAAAATACAAATTCACAGTGAAATGAGATAGGTGAGTTTTCTATCTCATTTCACTGTGTGTGTGGTGGCCACTGTTTCTACACAGAAAACTCACCTATCTCATTTCTTTGTGTGTGTGGTGGCCACAGTTTTTAGACAGATAACTCACCTTATTTCACTGTGTGTGTAGTGGCCATTGTTTTTACTCAGAAAACTCACCTGTCTCATTTCACTGTGTGTGTGTGTGTGTGTGTGTGTGTGTGTGTGTGTGTGTGTGTGTGTGTGTGTGTGTGGTGGACATTTTTTTTACACAGAAAACTCACCTATCTCATTTCACTGTGTGTGTAGTGGCCACTGTTTTTACAAAAGAAACTCATCTGTCTCTTTTCACTTTGTCTGTGGTAGCCACTGTTTTTACACAGAAAACTTGCCCCATTTCACTATGTGTGTGGTGGCTATTGTTTTTACTCAGAAAACTCACCTACCTCATTTCCCTGTGTATGTCTATGGTGGCCACTGTTTTTTACACAGAAAACTCACCCACCTCATTTCACTGTGTGTGTGTGTGTGTGTGTGGTGTGTGTGGTGGTCACTGCTTTTACACAAACTCACCTACCTCATTTCACTGTGTGTGTATGTGTTTGTTTGTTTGTTTGTTTGTCTGTCTGTCTGTCTGTCTGTCTGTCTGTGGTGGCCACTGTTTTTACACAGAAAACTCACCAATCTCATTTCACTGTATGTGTGTCTGTGGTAGCCACCGTTTCTACTCAGAAAACTCACCTCTCTCATTTCACTGTGTCTGTGGTGGGCAGGTTTGTCCGGGGACTATGACCGTGCGGACCGCGAGGAGGTGTACGGCACCAACGTGATACCCCCAAACCCCCCAAGTCCTTCCTACGCCTGGTGTGGGAGGCTCTGCAGGACGTGACCCTGCTCATCCTCATCGTCGCCGCCATCATCTCTCTCGGCCTCTCCTTCTACAAGGGCAAACAGGAAGGTGAGAGACCACCCACTGTCCATCATCTTTAGCAGTGTTCATGGTCTGAGATGCGCTCCACGAAGGTGGAAGTGCTGGGTCTGACTTGTCAGGCGCTTAACGGTAGCACAAAGTATTTTTCGGCTTATTTGACAGACAGTCGTTGCTTCCTGAGAGTACTATGATGATGGAGAAGAAACTTGAGACAAAAGCATGACTATTTTTAAATAATTAATTTTTTTTTTTTTTTTATAGTTTTGACAGAAACAGACTTTCATTTTCTGTGTGCTAGTTTCTACTATCAGAGAGAGAGAGCACAGGAAAATTTGTACAAATCATACCTGCCTACGTTACATCTGCAGGGTTTGCTTATAATGTTGCCCCAAGCAGACAGTTTGATGTCATATTGTGCCGAATTGTTTACTCCAAGCTATAGGCTTTGTTGGAAAAAATCGCTTCACTTTGCCAGGAAAAGTTTAGGGAGCAGGGGGAGGTCTGAACTTGTAACTTGAGCGGTCACTTTTTCACAAAAAGGAACCCCTTCACCCCCCAAAAAAACCAAGACAGTGAAAAGTGACCTGTGTGTGTATGTGTTTGTGTGTGCAGAGGACGACAGTTACCTGAAGAGTGACCTGTGTGTGTATGTCTGTGTGTGCAGAGGATGACAATTACCTGAAGAGTGACCTGTGTGTGTCAGGGTTCGCGATAACCGGTAATTGTCGGTATTTTACCGATTGTAAACAGGGAATACCAAAAATTTTCGAAGCAGCCGGTACCGCGAACCGGTTTCTGTTTGCCTGTGACCGATTAGATTTCCGTCTCAAAAAAAAAAAGTCTGGTGACGTTTTCTGACAGTCTGTCATGCGCCTGTACTGTGCTTACCGCACCTACCCCTTCCCACCCCTTTCGACGACCATCTTTAGCGCCAGCCTCATTATTAGCCTAGCACGCAGAACAGCAAGCTTTACTGTGAAAGAATAGAGCTTCGCGCTCTTCTCGGCATGACAGCGAGTTCCATTCACATCGAGTAAATGGGGCCTAGATTTATTTATTCTGTATTCTTTTAATCTTTTATATCGAGGATAATGGAATAAGCACTCCTGTGCTTTTTCACATCCAGTCCCCGTGTGTATGCAGTTTTGTAAATGTAATCCGTTCCCACCGGCACACGAAGGCCTGCTCTTACGAAAAGGAAAAGCGAGGGTCTATGACTATGAATTTGGGCGTTGCTTTCAGAGAGAAGAGTCGAAAACCAAATCTAAAATGAACAAAGATCTAGATGAGCGCTAAGCATAGAAACAAGAAAGAAGAATATAAGTCACACGAATGATGCCATGCAAAACAACAGACTGACATGGACAGTGGCACAGGCGCTAGAAAAAAATCCTATTTCCTTCGTGGCTTCATGCCCAAGAAGCGAACGGCAGTCAAAGTCTGAGAGATTCGCGTTCAATTTAGATTTAGTTTTGCTGCCCAACAATCCCCCCCTCCCCCACCCCCTCACTGATTAGTTTCGTTTTGTTCACAGTACGTACCGGATTTTATTTTCTGGGACCGATTTTTGGGGAGTTGGTCAAGATGTCTCAGAAATGGCAACTCGCAGTACCGGTTTTAAAAAATCCTAGCGCGAACCCTGTGTGTATGTTTGTGTGTGCAAAGGATGACAGTTACCTGAAGAGTGACCTGTGTGTGTATGTTTGTGTGTGCAGAGGACAAAGATGAGGACGACAGTTACCTGAAAAGTGACCTCTGTGTGTTGTTCTTCAGTTTAACGTCTTTCCACTTAAGTGATATTAGATGATTAGAGTTACCTGAAAAGTGACCTGTGTGTGTTTGTGTGTGCAGAGGACGAAGATGAGGACGACAGTTACCTGAAAAGTGACCTCTGTGTGTATGTTTGTGTGTGCAGAGGACGACAGTTACCTGAGAAGTGACCTGTGTGTGTTTGTATGTGTGTGCAGAGGACGAAGAAGATGAGGATGACAGTTACCTGAAAATTGACCTGTGTGTGTTGTTCTTCAATTTAATGTCTTTCCACTTAAGTGATATTAGACGATTACTGTTACCTGAAAAGTGACCTGTGTGTGTGTGTTTGTGTGTGGCATGTATGCAGAGGACAAAGATGAGGACGACAGTTACCTGAAAAGTAACCTGTGTGTGTTTGTGTTTGTGTGTGCAGAGGACGACAGTTACCTGAAAAGTGACCTGTGTGTGTATGTTTGTGTTTGTGTGTACAGAGGACGAAGATGAGGACAACAGTTACCTGAAAAGTGACCTGTGTGTGTTTGTGTTTGTGTGTGCAGAGGACGAAAATGAGGACGACAGTTACCGGGCCAAAGCGGATAGCAGCCTAGAGGAGAAGGTGGGGTGGATCGACGGTTTGGCCATTCTGGTGGCCGTGGCTGTGGTGGTGCTAGTGACTGCCTTCAATGACTGGAGCAAGGAGAAACAATTCCGGGGACTCCAGAGCAAAATTGAGCATGAACATAGGTTTTCTGTGATCCGTAATGCAGAGCTGCATCAGATTCCTGTGGGAGACATATTAGTGGGCGATATTTGCCAGATTAAATATGGTGAGTGGTGTGGCTGGTGTGTGTGTGTGTGTGTGTGTGTGTGTGTGTGTGTGTGTGTGTGTGGTGTGTGTGTGTGTTGTTTTTGATGTGGTGGTGGTTGGTTGTTGTTGGTGTTGTGACGTGGTGGTGTTTATTTTGTATGTTTGTGATGAGGATAGTACTTTTTCTCAGCTCAGGTCTGTGACCCCCCCAAAAAATGTTCAGAGTCCTTCAGTGTGACATAAATTATAAGATCTTTTGAGAAGGAAGCACTCAAAAGTATTGCTGCAATCGTTGTGTGTAATTCTCTGCAATATACCTAGATAGAACTGCAAACTTGTATCTAAAAACACTTTTTTCAAGTTTTCCTAGATGGCAGGATTGTGTTTTGGTCCCCCTCTTGTCCTGCCTCTCATGGAAGCTTGGGTCTCTGTGCCTTGTGAAGTGGAGTTGTGCAGACATGTTACTGCAGCACTTGTAGCTGTGGGTGGTCAGTTATCTGGGTTGTGAAGCCATAGTCTCACCTGTTGGCATCACCGTATTTAGCATAAGCAGCTGCTGCAACTTATGACACACCAACATGATCCTTGTTCTCCGTTTGGTCTAGTCTTCACTGGCCCTGCTGACTTCATGGATTCTCATTGCCACACAGGATTCAGTGATGTTGCCAGTGAGAGAAGCCGGTGGTCCACTTCTTTTTGCCTCAGTCTTACCGTGAAGGACAGTTTTCATGAGGTCCATGTCTGGGTTTTGAAGTGCACGGGCTACATGTCTTAGTCTCCTTTCATGAATGTAAGAAGTTTTTTTGTTGTTCCCATTCTGTGTGATATACTTTCATTTGCTCTTTTATCTTGTTTCAACTGTCATCATAATTCACCCAGCTCTGCCATCATCTTGTCAGTTCATGGCATTGGGTGAGGATCATGACACCAGTTGACAACATGAAGACTTACTGTGTCTGTTGAGGGCTGGTGTACAGACGTATGTCTGATGCTGGCTCACAATGTTGTTGTTGAGTGAAGAAAATGTCTTCAGCTTAAGCGCCACACCAATAAGAGAGTTGTCCCTGGCAAAATTCTGTAGATAAAAGGCACCCTGGTAGGGAGATAAATACACACACAGACAGGAAAAGAAAACAAAAATAGTGGGTGGTGCTGCTCTTGTGGTGACATGCTCCTTCTCGGGGAGAGAGGAGCATGAATTTCACTCAGAGAAAGTTGTATGCAGTACAATACAATACAGTATAATACAGTACAATACAATAGAGGCCATCCACATTATGCACTCACCCCTAGGAGTCACAGTGAGAGTGCACACTGGGTGAGAAGCTTGTGTGTATGAATGTTTTTTTCAGATACCTTGCTGTATAGGCAGCCATACTTTAACTTCAGAGGAAGGCACAGAATATTATATAAGACAGAATGACAAAACAAGCATTTGGTGCTCTGGCATGTTCACGCATGCTTCTACTGTTTATCGTCCCTCTTTTTATCTGTGATGCCTGATATACAGGACTACAGCATTCACATTAAACTTCTAGGCTACATTCATCTTACTGCGCTCACAGGGGACGTGAAAAAGCCTACAGGCATGGGAAAAAACCTCCATACTGATCCAAACTGCTCTTCGTCCTTGAGAAAGCAGGGAGGGCTGGGGCTGTTTGTTTTATTGTAAACACGGCACTGACAAGGTGATAAACAACAGCTGCTTTAACCTTGAGCACTCAGGTACTGTAGCAGCAACATTGCTGCAGTATGTGAACGCCTGTAAGAAGGTTTCTAGTGATGAAAAAGATGGGGAGCCTGTGCACCTGACTTTCTCTCTGACAGCATACATACGTGGCTGGAGTTGGAGCAAGAACATATGGCAGGTTTTGTTTTGTTTTTGTTGTTTTGCAAGAGGGTTTGTGAGTGCGTGTCTGTGGCATTATAAACACCTTCAGAACAGGGCAAGTAAAAATATAGAGGGGTTTGGTGTGTCCACATGATTTTTTTTTTGGTCTTACCCCACAGTAATCCTGTGTGGCAGGGAGTATGAAGGTACCCTTGAACCTGCTCTTTTCTCTGTTCTCTTGTGACTGCTAGATTGAGTCTGGGGTAGAACAAGACCTTTTTGAAAAGGGTTTGGTTGAACTTGATGTCTCAAGCCATTTTAACCCTCTTAGTCCCGAACCAGGATTCTCCAGGATTGAATAATTGCCCCCCCCCCCCCTGAATCTCGAACTAGGATTTGCTGGGATTTACACACAGTAGATTTCCATCCACGCTGTGACCATCACTAATCGCTACATGTCAAAGCTCTATCAGGCTAGAAGTAGAAGCCCTGCTGAGAGTCTGGAAGTAATTATAGCTGCTGGTATGTACTTAAAGGAGGAAAAGGCAAGCAGTGAGCATGTGTGCCTGACCTGATTTCATGATGGAATGCGAAATCTAGGGGCAGTTTGTGTTCAGAGAATCCGAATGTAAGAGGGTTTAGACGTACTTCTGCAGTGACAAATATCTGTTTTGCCCTTACCGCCCCAGCGGTGTGGTTCAGGAAGCTAGTCTGTCGCTGTTTACAGAAGGTTCGAACTTCTACTTTAAGATTGGTGCTCAAAGCTTCCCAGCTATGGCTGTGATCAACCTTCTCTGAAACCTCTGCACTGGCTTCCAGTCTGAGCATGCATTGATTTTAAGTTTGTCACTTTTTTGTGGTACTGCTTTTTGTTTCTCATGTCAGGTCATAAATCTGTATGCCATCATGACATCTCGTTTTTTTTTTTACTTCTCATGCCAAGTCTTGATCTGTAATGTATCTCTCAGCAGCTTGGTTACACTTATCAAGTCTCAATCTGTTCTCCATCACAAAATCTTGTTTTTGTTTCTCATATAATGTCTTATTCTGTATTTCATTTATTTATTATCTATTTTTCTATTCTTTTATTTCGAGAATAATGGACTAAGCACAATCTACTTTTTTTATATGTAGTTTTGTCAGTTTTGTTATCCGTTCCCACCAGCACACAATGGCCTACTCTATGAATAGCGGAACAGGTTTTAACGTGTATGCAAGATGTTCCGCATGCGTTCATACACGGGACCTCAGTTCATCACATCTTGTTTCCTTGCAAACTGTAAAACCTTTAATTCATTTCTAAAATCTATGAATACAGTCTTCATTCTACAGCTTCTAGGATTTAAAAAGTATGTAGCTGCAGCATATTCACTATAAACAGTGTTTGTTATCATTCATATCTGCTCTGAAAATGCAAAACCTATCGCTTTTCTGAAACCTTCAGGGTTACATTTGTTGATGTTTGCTGCTTGCTAATGTGCCGTTTGTTTCTGTAAAGGAGGGTGTGTGTGTGTGTGTGTGTGTGTGTGTGTGTGTGTGTGTGTGTGGTGTGGTGTAGTGTAGTGTAGTGTAGTGTAGTGTGTAGTGTAGTGTAGTGTAGTGTTTATACAGTCTGTGTGTGTGTGCGCGCGTGCGTGCACGCACTATGGGTGATAGTGTGGTGTGTTAGTGTGTGTTAGTATCATTTACTACTGAGAGAAGATGCAGAGATTTTTGTCAGTGGTTGTTATGTGCTATGGAGAAAACTTGACATATCTATGTCAGTCATCTGTGCTGTATACCCCCCCCCCCCCCCCCTCCTGAAAAAAAAAAGCCATCAGAAGAAAAGAAGTACTTTACCATCTTTCCTTACTGATAGGATTCCTACCATTCAAATTTCAGGAAATATGCATAATTGTGTGTGTTGTGTGTGGTAGTTGTGTTGTGTGTGTTGTGTGTGTTGTGTTTCATGTTTATGTTTGTTTGTTGGAGGTTGTTTTTGTTTGATTGTTGTGCTCATACCTTTTTCTTATGCCTGTGTAGGGTTTTTCCCATGATTAATGTTTCAGATCTGTTCCTGCTTACTGATCCATGTCTCCATGTGTTATATATATATAAATATTCTCCATTTTTGTGTGAGAGAGAGAAAGGGAGGGGGGGTAGAGTGTATGTGTGTGTGTGTGAGGAAGGAGAGAGTGTGTGTGTGTGTCTGTGTGTTCAGATTCTTTTAATATCTTTTCACAAGTTATAATATTAGACTGGAAAAGGAAAAAAGATAAGAGGTGTTGTGTTGTGTGTGTGTGTGTGTTGTGTGTGTGTGTGTGTGTGTGTGTGTGTGTGTTTTTTGTGTGTGGTTGTGTGGTTTTATGTTTGGTGGGGAGGGAATATTTTGGCATGTGTGTATTTGTCTGTGACATCCATTGCTGCTACTCCACCCCACCCTACCCCACCCCACCCCCTAACAACAGGCAAATCTAGTGAGCTAAATGTGTTCAACTGCGAAATTCCTGAATATTCCCTTGAACCTGAAAGAGGTCTTGAAACTTAGAGAGATTATGTGTGCAGAAGCAACAATTATTGAAGGTACCAGGTTATGTGTATGGAGAGAGTTAGCTTTATAAAGTATAGTTCATGTTCCTTAATAGTTTATTTGATTGATCTGTTTGGTCAGAGTGAAAAAGAAAAACAAAAACAAACCACACACGGAAAAAGAATGAAGAAATAAATCAAAGAAAAACAGCCTGGTTAAACAGTCATTAAGTTAAGTGCACCAATTGATAGCCATTTGATTCCGTCTTTTTAGCTTACAAAAGGCTGAGAAGGGTGGAATATCAAAAAGCGCTTTATACAATTTTGACAACGGGATATAAAACAAAGCAGGGATTTCAAGTACTTTTTTTTTTTTTTAAAACTGGCGGCTTTGGAGGATAAGCAACATTTGGGTTTTGACTTACAACTGTGTGGGAAAAGACTTTGCCCAATGAGGCCTGTCATGACGATAATGAGCCTGCTTCCTTCCCTCCCTCCCTCCCTCCTTTTGGCCACCCTGTGGAGTTGGAACGAAAAGATTGGGAAACAGTGTTTTCATTGGCTGGAGATTTGCGCATGCGTAATAAAGCCGGGAACAGCCAATGAGCCGTGGGGTTGCTTTGCGAGGGCACACAAGTTGCAGGATTGCTGTACCAGTCACTGCTAGATTGCAATTCCTGAGATAGGATTGAGTGAACTGGGTTCATGGTTGGTGCTGTGTTTTGTCTGTTGTTGGGCTGTTGTTGTAAATTGCTGTTGGGATAGAGGTTACAGCATATAGTTAGTTATTTTGTTTGTTTGTTTTTTTTACAGCATATAGTTAATAGTTCATGCATTGATCTGTTTGTTGGGCTTTGAAATTGGGCCTTGGTTTATGCTGTCTTTTAACTACTGGATAATGATTTAGGGGGTTTTTTTTGGTCGTAGATTCTGTGTGTGTGTGTGTGTGTGTGTGTGTGTGTGTGTGTGTGTGTGTGTGTGTGTGTGTGTGTGTGTGTGTGTGTGAAGTGTCAAGTTGTGTTGTGTGTGTGGTGTTAAGTTGTGTGTGAATGGGGGGGGGTGGGGGGGGGGGTGTCAGGTTGTGTGTGTGTTGGTGTGTGTGAAGTCAAGTCGTGTGTGTGTGTGCGTGCGTGTTCAGATAATTATCACAAGGAACAAAGATTAAGATTGTTCGTTCCGTTCAGTAGGAGACATACAGACAGTGGGCATCATTTCACCCATTCTTGTTTTTGTACTAACTTCACCAAGCTGTTGTTGTGTGTAGGGGGCTTTAAGTTAGTGACAATGCCCAGCTGCAGTTACTTCTGTGGTGGCTTAGCATTGAATGATTTCTGCTCTCAGTTGTTTTTATTTGTTTTGGGTGGCTGGTGTTTATTTTGTTGTTTTTTGATTGTTTTGGTGGGTTTGGGGGTTGTTGGGTTTTTTGTTGGTTTTTTTGTCTTTTTGTTGTTGTTTATTTGTTGGGTTTTTTGGGGGGGTGGGGTTATTTTTTGGGGGGAGTATGTTAGAGATGTTTACAGAAGGGAGTAAAGGTATGGGTGTGTGGGTGTAATTGTGATGAGCAGCATTCCTACTGTGCTGAAGCATCTTAATGGAGATAAAGCACAGTGAGAACAAAAAATAATCTTTAACTTTCCATTCAGATTTGAAGGAATGTGGAAGCTCTGAAGCATCAGTAAGATTACCAGGAAAAGTTCACCTCTTTTTTTTCTTTGCCTTTATAAAGCTAACAGGTTTCTGTTATAATCACTTTCTTTCCATTCGATAAGTTTTGTTTTCTAAATGTCTGCAGCTTTGTTGAACTGAAGAAATTCAAGAGCAAGTTCTTGCTTTCCTCCTTTGTCTAGTGGTTTCAGACAAAAGAAGTGTGTGTGTGTGTGTGTGTGTGTGTGTGTGTGTGTGTGTGTGTGTGTGTGTGTGTGTGTGTGTGTGTGTGAACTTGTACACATGTATTCTGTGTGTCTGTGTGTGTGTCTGTCTCTGTCTCTGTCTGTCTGTCTGTCTGTCTGTCTGTCTCTGTCTCTGTCTCTGTCTCTCTCTGTGTCTGTCTGTCTGTCTGTCTGTCTGTCTGTCTGTTTGTCTTCTCTCTCTCTCTCTTCTCTCTCTCTCTCTCTCTCTCTCTCTCTCTCTCTCTCTCTCTCTCTCTCTCTCTCTCTCTCTCTCTCTCCCCCCCTCTCTCTCCCCTCCTCTCCCCTCCCTCTCCCTCTCCCTCCCTCCCTCCCTCCCTCCTTCATTCAATACGAGAAATTAAAATTTGTTTCACGAACAGAACCAGTATCACAGTCATTGATTTAACAAGGTATAGATAGAAAAAGATGTCTGGGGATCAAGTGCCTCCAAGAAGTGATTTCCCTCAGAGTTAGAATGACTGAAGATTTTGCTTTGTTTTGTGTTCAAAGCAGTGGAAGACAAGATCCATGTTGTACAGAATACAAGATGACAAACTTGCCAACTGGGGTTTTCCCCTTATCCACTTGGTAACAGATGGGATGTAAATAAGTATTCTTGCATCAGAAAACAAAAAGATTATGACAGCACTTGCCAAGTGTTTTTACAGAGGCACATAATGAGTCTTGAGGGAGGAAAAAAAAAAAATCGCTCATGGCTGTTGAGCAGATGCAGAGTAAGGGAAAGTAATTTTGAATGTGTCAGAAAAAGTTGGCATGCTTCGGTTAATCCCAAATTGTTAGATAGTCACAAATTATCACTCGAATCCTTTTTTAAAAAATAAATCTGAAATATGTGTTTTTGTTATTATTTTTTTAGTGGATGTAGAACCATGGAAGTATTCGTATATGAAGATGAAATCAAATATCTGTATGTTTTTTTTTTTTTTTTTTTTTTTTTTAAATCTTATAAGTTTTTGTACATATTCTTTTGTGTTATTTATCGTCATTCAAAGCAAAAGCATACTCCTTGGCATTTAAGCTGTACAATTCTAATGCCAATAAATTGTCAAAATGTCAGTCTCACCGCCCCCATTGCCTCCGTCTCTTCCCTATACCAACCTTGCTTTCCTAGCTTTTTTCATCAATATTCTTCTTCCCATCTTGTGTATGTGTATGGGTTTTTGTTGTTGTTGTTTTTGTTGTTGGTTTTCTTTGTTTTTGTGTTTTTTGGGGGGGTGGAGTGGGATGGAGGGGGGGGGGAGATAGCTTAAGATTTACTGGAGAGTTTTATCGATAATGTTACTGTGATCATTTGTTTTCTGCGTGCAATTCCAGATCCCTATTTCATGGTCTCTCTGGTCTGTTTTCTGCTTGCATCAACAGTTTTTTCTTCAGTTTATTTTGATCATGTATTTTAGCCTTGATGAATCCCATGATCTTGAGTCTGTTCTGAATACACACTTTGCCCCTGTGGTCTTTCCTGTGTATATAGTTTTTACAATTTTGCTGTTGTCAGTGTTTTCACTGTGTATGTATCATTGTATGTAGTCCATGTTTTCAGTGTGTATGTATGTATTCAGTGTCTTTAGTATAGTGTGTCTGTACATGCAAACTTTTCCACCCAGCCGGATCCAGTGAGAGTTTCTTTCATGTATTAGTTGATGTATTTAGTATGTTTGTTTGAATCAACAAAGGACTTGTGAGTTTGAGTTGAATTTTTTTTTTTATATGCTTGTTGAATTGACAAGGAATTGGAGATCTGTTCTGCGTTTGAGTTGATGTTTTCATTGACTCAATGCAATCCCTCCTCACAATCCTTTTTCTTCCCATAAAAATGGCCCTAAGACTCTGTTCAGTGGTTCAGTCGATGTTTTCATTCCATCTTTGGAATCGCTTCTTTCTCCATGAACAGGTTCCTGGAAATGTGTCTTGTGCTTGAGTTGACCGTTTCAGATTATCTCTAAAATCACGCTCGTTGGAGAGGGAAGGGGGGGGGGGATTTTTTGCTTGTTTGGTTGGTTTCCCCCCCCCCCCCCCCCCCTTATCCGGGCCCCAGAGCTGTATTGTCTGCTTGAGGGGATGTTTTCATTTTATTGTTAAATCACATTTCATCCCTGATGGGGCCTGTTTAGCCGCCTGTTTTGTGCTTGATTCAATCTTTTCAGTTTATCTTCGAAACGACACCCGCCTGATGAGATGGCCGATGTGGTCAGCTAAGGTAGAAAACGATTATTCATCTGGACCAGAGTTTCTCATTCTTTCTTTCTTTCTTTCAATTTTTTTTTTAAGACATCAGTTGTAGTCGTTATTGTTTTGTTGACCAGTGTTGCTTCTCTGTGTGCAGGTGATCTATTACCGGCAGACGGTATCGTCATCCAAAGTAACGATTTAAAAATAGATGAAAGTTCGCTGACGGGAGAATCAGATCATGTCAAGAAAGGAGATAATACTGACCCCATGTTGTTATCAGGTGAGTGAGAAGGCTTTCATTCCAATGGGGATACTTCTCTTGATGTGTTGAGTATAGATCATGGCTGCTTTCTGGTTTGTGTGCGTTGTTTATATGGTAAGTTCTGTTATATGAGTTACAAGGCCCTTGTGATTAATAAGTATTGTAAAGAAAACCCATGTCCATTATAACGAAGCATGAAGCACAGCATATGAGTTTGGTCGCATCAAAATGAGTCGACACATGCCACACGCATGAACGCGCGTACACACACACACACAGACACACACACAACACACACACACACACACACACACACACACACACACACACACACACACACACAACCACACACACAAACAGAGTCTGAATGGCTGCAGTATAACTTACCTGGGTCAAAGTGGAGGGGGGGGGGGGGAGTCTCTCTTTCAAGTCCATGAAATGTGTTAGTTCTAGTAAAACTGAAAGAAAATACCAGCTTACATGGTGACACACAACAGATTTCTGTGGAATATTTAGCAAAATAATGCAGGATCTTCACTTATTGAGTGTGTGTGTGTGTGTGTAAGTGCACGCACATGTTTGTATGCACGCACAAGTGTACATGTTGAATTCTATCTGTGGTCTGGTTCTCATGACATGCCTGTAAGCAAACCACTTTGTAGCAGCCTTTTGTGAGAACAATATTTTATCATGTCTTGAAAGTTGAACAATGATGATGGATTTCTGATGGCAGTGTTAGGTGTTCTGATGTATCATCTCTATCTGCTTGAGATTTGATCAATAGTCTTGCACTCTGTGTTTTTGTTTCATTTTTTTCTTCTTCTCACTAGCAGACATCTGCGCTGCATGCAAACAAAATGAGGTCACTATCTGTCAGGTGCAGCTTTGTATATAATTATATAGATGTCGACCTAATTCCCATCATGATAATGGTAATAAAGTAAATATTCATGATTAAAGAGTGATAATGATAATAACAGTAACAATAATAATTGTAATGCTTAGCTGGTATTACTAAATGAAATTATTGAAGTAAGGTGTTAGAAACATGGTCCATTGGATTATGACAGCAAAACAGAGAAACAAAACTCACCTGAAAAGAATTTTTGAAAAGAACTTTGTTTGGAAAAACTTAAAATTTTAAATTTTTTTTTTTTATTGATGTCAGTGTGTTAGTACTGTCTTGCACATTCCTTTCTTTTCTTTTCTATGTAATAATTGTGTTTTGTGATGGTAGTAATCTGTGTTTTGTTGTGTGTGTGTGTGTGTTGTGTGTGTGTGTGTGTGTGTGTGTGTTGTGTGTGTGTGTGTGTGTGTGTGTGTGTGTGTGTGTGTGTGTGTGAGAGTGAGTGAGTGAGTGAGTGAGTGAGTGAGTGGTGTGTGGTGGTGGTGCGTGTGCGTGCATGTGTGAAAGGGGCAAAACAGAGAAAAGGACCTTCAGACATGCGTTACAGGGGATAGATATAGAAGAAGATGGATAACAACAGTGCCTCAGCACAGCAGAAACCTTTTTTTTGGTGAAAGTTTGTGTCCAGAACCCTTGTTAATGTGAATAGATGATATGCAAACAATATCATGACAGTCATGATAGAGGTACTGATGTACATCATTTGAGACCTTCAGTGGTCATTTTTAATTGTGATACCATCTGGTTAACTGTGGTAAAATCTTAGTAAAAATGTTGGATATCAAAGAGGTTTTAATCAAAGTACGACTGTATTTTTACCATAAGACAAAAAAAAAAAAGGGGGGGGGGGGGGGGGGGACTCTTCCTGAAACTAGTGCCAATTTTTGTTTCATTGAGAATAGTTAGAGATTTTGTTTTTTTTTAAAGTTTCCTATTTCCCTAGAAGATGTGTGGTATGTTACGCATACTACACCACCACCGCATCTGCCAAGATAGCCACATAGGAAACATTAGTGCCACACTCAGCTCAGTGCAATGGTAAATTCTTGGATGAGTGTTGGTAATGTTCTTGTTATCCATGGAACAGATACGAATCGCCAGACATTCGATATGCGTATTTGATTTTTTTTCTTCTTCATGCATATAAACACCAGACATATAAAGGCTCCAACAGGTGTGCTCTTAGGTTGACTTGGGATATTGTGAACATCCTTATCTAAAATCTTAATCCACCAGGTACTGTGTGTGTGTGTGTGTTGTGTGTGTGTGTGTTGTGTGTGTGTGTGTGTGTGTGTGTGTGTTGTCTTGTGTTGTGTTGTACTGTGCTTTGTTGTGTGTGTGTGTGTGTGTGTCTGTCTTGTCTTGTCTTGTCTTGTCTTGTCTTGTCTTGTACTGTGCTGTGTGTGTGTGTGTGTGTGTGTGTGTGTGTGTGTGTGTGTGTGTGTGTGTGGTGTGTGGTGTGCGTGCGTGCGTGCGTGCCATGTGTGCGTGTGTGCGTGTGTTTGTGTGGTTTTTTGTTTGGTGTGTGTTGGGGGATTGTTTTGGCATATGTGTATTGTCTGTGACATCCCAGTGCTGCTACTCCCATGCCTCTTGTCCTGGCCTGTCCTGTCCTGGCTGTGTAGTGACCACAGGCCACCCCAGTTCCTTCTTTTCATGATAAGCTGTTGGTATAACACATCCTTCTGGCACAGTCACCAGCAAGAAGAGATGATGGTAGTGGTCTGACAGTCATATTTAGAACATGTCTTCCATGCAACAGTAGTGTCAGTCATTTAGAACATGTCTTCATGTGTTGGTTGAATCATGTCATATTCCATTGTTGGTAGTGGTCTAAGTCATATTTTTTAAAACCATGAGTAGTGGTCTGACATCATATTTAGAACATGTCTTCCATTTGACGGTAGTGGTAGAGGTCTGACAGTCATATTTTGAACATGTCTTCCATCTTACAATAGTGGTCTGACAGTCATATTTTTTTAACCTATCTTCCATGTGACAGTAGTAGTGAGACAGTCATATTTTTTTTAACATATCTTCTGTGTGAGGGTGGTGGTCTGACAGGGGTATGATGGTAGAGATTGTCTTGCAGGCACCCACGTCATGGAAGGCAGCGGCAAGATGGTGGTCACTGCCGTGGGTGTCAACTCCCAAACCGGCATCATCTTCGCGCTCCTGGGAGCGTCCCAAGACGACGAATACGCCGCCAAGAAGAAGAAGAAAGGGGAGGAGGACTCGGAAGCTGGTAAGTGTTCTGCCTCCGTGAACTGTTCTGTACATGTTCTGTCACTGCACACCTCAACAATTGAGGGAAAAAAACCACAAACTCGATGCATGCATTCTGAATAACAGGAATGACTTGCCTGCTCTCCACCGTGATTGATTGATTGATGGTATGGTTGTCTGAAACTGCGTTTATCTGGACACGTTAGGTGTGTGACAAACAGCATGTAACAGTTTTGCAATTGAGCTTAGGTGCATTATGTATGTATGTAATCTTCAGCATTGACTGCATCATTTATTGTAGTATTAACTTTTTATTTCTGCGTGCAGTGAAAATATTCCCGTTTTGCATCTTAGAAGTGTGTGTGTGTGTGTGTGTGTGTGTGTGTGTGTGTGTGTGTGTGTGTGTGTGTGTGTGTGTGTGTGTTGTGTGTGTGTGGGTGTGTGTGTGTGGAAATGTATGAAGAAAATCTCTGTGATGTTTTATCCGCGTTAACTGATATAGTTGGCGATATGAATGTAAATGATGATTATTTTAACAGTAAATAATTGCCTCATTTCTTTACAGGAGCGTTACTGGTTGTGGGTCTTTTTCTCTTTATCATTTGTTTTGTTTTGTTTTGAAAAAAAATGTTTTGAAAAAACAAAAGAACAACTGTTAAATGAGTTGAATTTAAGCTTGCACGTTATGTTGGTTCACCACTCTTGTTTCTGAAGTGGGTGTTGAAAAGTCTCTTTTTTCTTTCACATGCTAGTACAACCTGACCTAAGGCACTTAAGTAGAGCTGTTATGCATAATATTTGCCCTTGAATCACAGCTGCAGGAAAAAACCAAAAAAAAACAGCGCCTCAGTAAGGATGTACTGGACTATCAGATTTCTCCAGTGAAAAATATTTGTATATGCAGTATAAATACAGTTGTCATTATTGTGCAGAATCATTGTTATTGTTATGTCCAAAACTAACGTAATGTTCTAAAAGATATTTTGCTATTAAGTGCACAACCAAACAGGGCAAAAAAAAAGTCTATCTGATAATAAATTAAGTTTCCCTTCTTTGAATTGCCGTACCATGACAGAATTTTACAGTGGAATTTAATGTCTTGTACTGCCCTCAGAATATATGTTATTTTCTGAAAGTGTTCAGAATATCTGTGCTTCAATGAGCTACTACAAGAAGATTTTTTTCATGCCATCACAAACTGAATGATGGAAAAAAGCAGTAATTGATGTGATTTTTTTTTTATTTGGGGGGGAGGGGGGGGGGTTGTTTGTTTTGGGGTTTGTTTATTGCTATTTTACTTTTTGGAAGGGAGGGGGGATGGTGGTGATGGTTGTGATCATTGATGTTGAATTATATTTTGGATATTCAGTGGTTGGTTTTAACAGAAAACACGATGTATTCCAGATCAGGCTTTTGTTGTGGGTGAAGGGTGGATATAATTCAGAGGAAATAATTTGGCAGGAGTACTTACTGGTTTACTACTTGGATGTGTGTTGCTGTGGGGGAGATGTGTTTTCAGGACAAAGAGCAAAACATGTCTGGATGGTTGTTGGTTGTGGTGGTGGAATAGAAGTCAGTAATGACAGTGGTGATGATGTTTATGATAATAATAATGATGATGACTGTGATGAACGATATCAGTTTGTTGTTATTGGTATTTCTTGAATAGTTTTTTTTTTAGCTCCATGTTTCATTTTTAGGGAACGGTCAAGCCATGCAAATTGCACAAGTACATGGACACACACAATCATATATATACAAGCACTTGCCTATGCTTACACATAAACATGCATGCAGTCACCCACACCCACACCCCACACCCCCACACCCACACCCCCACATCCACACACCCACACACGCACACACACACACACACACATACACACACACACACACACACACACACACACACACACACACACACACACACACACACATTTAGAGAAAAAGAAACTGGTAAATTTTTTAAATATGAATATTAACATTTTTTTTTAAAAAGTCAACAAAACCAAACCCCACCACTATCCACACAAAAAAAAGCAGGAAAGCAAATGTATACCTGTTCTGTAGATGCTCGCAACTCCTATAGTTACAGCAGCAAAGGTGTACATAGGTACATACATATATGTCTTATAAGTCAGTCTGCCTATTGCCATAGACTACAACCGCCATGTGTAAGGGGAGCTGGTTCGGCTTGAGTTTTCCATTCTGTTAGCGTCTGCAGAGGTCCGTTTCACGCATTGATTGATTGATTGATTGATTGCCAGTCTGTCTGTAGACAGTTTTCCTTGCATTGCATTTGTATCTGGTCTGTCTAGTGAAGAATGCAAAGAATGCACTCTCAGTTTTTTCCCACCCCCCTCCCTCCCCCTCCCCGTAGTCATTCTTTAGTTTGGTTTTCCATCACAGTCCCTTGGCCTGACTCTTTCACTTCTGTTCTTGCTGTGGATTTCTAGAAGTCCGTCTGCTAGACTAGACAGTCACTTTTTTTTTTTTTTTAGTTAGTTAGTGACGTTATATACATATTATATTTATCTTCTTTTTTTTTTTTCTTGAGAGAGAGAGAGTTTAGTTGACAGAATGATATGTTTCACTGCCAGCTTATATATATATTTTTTTATCATTATTATCATTATTATTATTATTATCATCATTATTATTATCGTTATTATTGTTATTTTGTGAAGAGTCTTGTGCTGTTGACGATATGCTTAAAACATTTTTTTTGGATAGAATTCACCATGGATCACAGTTAACGCAATTTTTCACAAATATTTAGTCGTGTTTTTTTTTAATTTGGTTTTGGCTATACAGTCATTCATAAAATATACATAGCAAAACACCATCCTTTGTCATACGTTCAGTGGATAAAGATTAGGACATAGTGTGTCAAGGGTTGCCCAAGTGAGATCTTTCTCACTTAAAAGTAAGCAGCCCTCGGATAGTTTTCAGTGTGTGTGTGTGTTGTGCATGCGTGCGTGCGTGTGCAGAGAGGTACCAAGTTTGGTTTTGTTTTTTTTATATAGGTCAAACTTATTATAGCTGTACTTATGCAGTTGGTGATTGATTCCAGAATATTGCAATTGTAACGACGTCTTTTTAAATATTGGCTCAGACCCCCTTGACCACCTTTCCCCAGAATAACTGAATGTGTTGCGTTTGAGAGTGTGTTGTGATGTTGAAGACAGTGATTTGCTCTTTCCATGGCTGTCTTGTGCGTGGGAAGCACATGACGTGCGCCTAGTGGCGGTGAAAGGTACAGTTATCCCCCCTGCAGCTCTCTTGGCCCCCTCCCCCCCTCCCCTCGGGCCGCTAAGGGCCCTTGTCCCACTGATGTCTTCTGCAATGTTCGTAGCCACTGTGGCATACAGTGCTCTCTGATGAGCTTGTGAAGCAGTTTTTATTCCCCCCTTTCTTTCTTTTTTTTTTTTTTTCAAAATTTCTCTTCTTCTTCTTCTTCTTCTTTCTCTCTTTTGCTAATATGTATTCATTCTGTTTTGGCCAGACTGGACTATACCCCCCTTCCCCCCACTCTTCCCTGTTTTACATTCTTCTTAATTTTGTGGGGCTTTGACAATCTGCTTGGTCGTCTTACTCCCCTGCCTCATCTTTTGGGGGCAATGAGAAAGATTGAAGCTTAAAACGATGATCTAGTGGGTTTGTTAGTGTCGAAAAATCATGCAGAAAAACAACAGAAAGCTATACACGGTTGGGGTTGACAGTATGAAACTTGGTACTAAAATCTGCAATTTTTTGTGTCAATGAAGACACAAAAAGAATCGGTGTAATTGTTGTCACGTTTGCAGCATCAACTGCATACAATGAGGGAGAATTGAGAAGAAGAAGAAGAAGGAAAAAAAGCATATATCATGTTTTTGAATTGAGTAGCTTTTTTCTTCATGTGCACTTAACAGCATCATGGTTGTGTCCTCATTGCTGTGTCCCCGACACTTTGCTGTGAAGGAGTTGTGACTGAACATAAGTGGATTGATTTCCTTGTGAAACGGCAGTCAAATGAGGGTGCATCATTACAGAAAACATTCCAGTCGTCCATATGCTGACATAGAAAACTGAAGAAAGGACAACGTATTTGTACAAATGAATGATGTACAGCGTTCTTGCACAAATATATAAGTACAACATACTTGCACAAAAATATGTATACCATGAATCAGGACTTCTAAAAAAACCAAAACGTTCGGGAGCATTAGTACACATGACGTGAGTTTTTTGTTAACTGGAAATTCAACATGTATTGTATAGAGTACTGATGGTCGGTCATCAATAGGCTACAAAGTATAAGGGAATGTGCAGAAGCTGTACATCACATGAGACAGACAGTGTTATTCAGGGATACTGAAGGGGGCGTGTTGTACCAGGCAGGTTGTCTTTCTTTTGGCTTACACAGACTTAGCTATTACATCTATATCACAACTTTCAGTGTAGTCTGTTTCTTTTTTTTTTTTTTTTTGAAAGTGTCTACCCTCATACATTTTTTTTTTTTTTGTGGTTATTTTGACACAGCTTTTACTAATGACCTCATTTTGTGCCATTTTAACTCCACTTTCAGGACACCGCAAAAACAGTCATGGACAGGCAGAACCATGTAAGTGATCCCTCTACTACCACTACTACTCTTGCTGCCAAAATGCCTCTTAGCTACCGCAGTGTATGTATGGCCGCTGCGTAGGCAGGACTCAGGTTTAGTCCAGTCGTCGCAGGCGGACCACTTTGGGTGTGATGTTAAAGATCGTAGGGTGTAAGGGAAGAAAGAGGGTAGGGAGAAGTGTGTATTAAGGCAGGGAGGGCCTCAATGTGGTTTTTTGTATTGTGGGTGCTGCATACCGTGGGTGGTAGATGATGATGATGATGATGTGTAGCGTCTCTGCCCTGTGTCTTTAATGTATCAGAAGGTAACAGATTGTTGTCTAGCTTGTCCCTTCGTTTTCTCTGTCTACACATCCTGGTGAAACACAAACCATCCGCACACCCGCCTTCCATTTTCTTTTCCAGGGATGATAGTCTGTATGAAAATGCCATTGCCGCTATCTTCTGTATGATATTATCATGATGTCCGTCTGTCTGTTAAGGTAATAGGAACACACCTTTTTGGAGAGAGATAAGTTATACTGGAGTAAGACTTGGGTTCTGTTTACTAACAGCATTAAAAATGCTTCTCTAAGCAAATACAGGCATTTTGGTAAGATGTCGAAGAAAGGAAAATTGCATTTGAAATTCTAAGGAAATCAACTGCTTGATGCTTGAATTATGCAGAGAGAAAAAAAAACTTGATCCATTCTGTGTTGAAGCAGTTTGCTTCTGAGATTGCAAGAGCTTGCCTCTATAGTATGATTGTCCATGTCAGCTTGATATCACTAAACTAGTGCTGATATTCTCTACTCTTATCTGTAAATTGTCTCTGTCAGTGTGACAAAGTCAGAAGCTAGTTCTGTCAGTCTGTCTACAATATAGAATGCACCCTTGTCTACACTGCTGTCATGATGTCAAACATCCACTGTTATCAAAGTAGTGCACCATTGTGTCAGTAAGTGAGGTGGCATCAGAAAATCAATTCTGTCCCTAGTCCTGTCAGTGGCACTGTTGTTTCCTGTGATGTGGTGTTCCAAAGGTTAGTTCTGTCCACATTCCTGTACACAGCACCACTCTCATTGTGTCGTGAAATCATAGGGTTAGTTGTTCTGACCACATTCCTGTATACAGCACCTCTCTCTTTGTCTGTGTGGTGAAACCAGAGGGTTAGTTCTGACCACGCACTGCACAAATCTTGTCCGTCTTCAGAAATGGCAATGAGTTTTACTGTAAGAGTTCTGAATTTCTCGCCTGCTGGCCTATTGCTTTTGATGTCAGTTGTGATGAGTGACTGGATTCTACAGAAGGGTGTACTGAGATAAGATGAAAGAGAGAGAGAGAGAGCCTCTGGCACGGACAGTAGAGATTGGTTGTATCGTCAGTCAGACCCTCAGTGCCTGAAGGAGAGTCAGCCAGCAACAACAGCTTTCCATCTATCCCGGCTAGTCTGTAGAACTCATAGTTCCACCAGTATTCACCCCTCTCCCCTCGTCTCCCTCCCTCCTCCTGGCCTCAGCTCAGTCCCCAGCTCCTGTTTCCAGGTGTTTGGATCAGTCTGTTTCCCTTTTCCCTTGTGAATTCTTTGTCAGGGCTTCTGTGTCATTTTGTTAGATTTTGTTTTCAGAGTTTTCAACTGTTAGCCACTGTTTTGTTTCGAGAATTGTTTTCTTCTCCCTTTCCCAAAGTTATGTCACAGTGTAGTATGAACACCTCGGATGTAGACTGCTACAGTTGTGGGGGTGTTGAAAGCAGCGTAGAAGACGAAAAAGAGATGTTGGCGAGATAGACTGGGAAAGAGGGCAGAAAGGCATTGTGGAGTTGAACTAGCGAGAGAGACAGGGAAAGAGCCTGAGAATCATGTCCTGTTCTGTCCTCAGACACTGATGATAATGACAAGTGTTGGTGTGTGTGTCCGGTCCCTGTCCAGTTCACAATACACTTGTGTCAACACCTCCACCACCACCACCACCACCACCACACCACCACCACACACTGTCACCTTCTTCCTCTTCCTAGTTCTCCTCCCTCCCTCCCTCCCCTACCACCTCCTCTTTATGTTGTGGTCAGCATCATTGCCACATTCATGGTGTTCATTTTTTAAAATAAAATCTTTAGTTGTGGATTCTGGTTTGGACTGTAGAGATTAGAAATATGGAAGACCTTTGTTCTGCAGTTGAAAAAAAAAAGAGAGAGAAATCATGAATGGAGGTATCGCTAAAAAGTTTAAGCAAATTGAAAAGAAAAAGATCAGTTGAAAGTTTTACTAACATATTCTTTATCTTTGCCAGTTGTGTAACATTTTCTTTCTTTTCTTTTTTTCCCTCCATACCTTTGTTTTTGGCATACTTTTCAATCTCTTAAGACATTTGTGATAGGGCAGTAGTAGTTGTGATGAAAAGAAATGTTTGTTCAGAATCAAAAACATGAACATTAGTTTAGTTAGTCGTGATGACTAGTGCAAATCTTGAACAAGGAGAACAGCGTTTTGGTAATGATTAAAAAGACCCTTAATGAATTGTTCTCTTTGGAGAAAGAAGAGCCAGATTGATAGTGTTGTTGGTTAAACTAAACCAGAAAAAACCCTGTTTCTGTAAAAATAAAAATAAAAAGAAAGAAAAGAAAACAAACAAACAAACGCAAAGATAAACAAAAAACAAGAAGTTCACAGACGACTTTCCGCAGACTTAGACAGGACTGTGTATGATGGTGGTAATGATGTTGACCTCCTTCCTTTTTCTCCTCCTTTCAGCCATGTGAAATCTTCCAGTTCTGCCTTCCTCCCCCCCCCTGTCACTTCCAGTGGCGGTGCTTGTCGTCATATCCCTCCAGTTCCAGCTTGTGTTCAGGGCTTTATGTTGCTATAGATGTAGTCAGATGCTACGGCAGTTTACGTACTTAGTCAGTCCCCCCTTCATGTCATCATAGAAACAAACCTCTCTGTGTTTTGTTCTATCGCCTGTTGTGGTGTGTTCAGCTGTGATCTCGGCGTTCGTGCTGTGTGTGTGTGTGTGTGTGTGTGTGTGTGTGTGTGTGTGTGTGTGTGTGTTTATAGTCATCTTGCTTTAGCTGTCTCCTGTCGCTTTGTCTTTGGATTTTGTTTGGGACCCAGAGAAGTGTTGTCTTTTTCTCTCTCTCTCATCTCTTAGGGTTTAGGAATAATAAGGTTGTAGAAATGTGTATGAGAGAGTTTGTGTGTTTGAGACTGATGTGTGAAGGAATTTGTATGTGTATGTGTGCAAGACTATATGTGAATATGAGTGGATGGATTTATGTATGGTTTTTTTTTTTGGTTATAGTTACTTTTAAGTTTGTGCATTCGTGAATTTTTCTACATTTTAATGCAGTATTTGTTGCCATAGTATGTGTATGGCTGAAGTAGCAGTACGTGTGTAGTGACTGACTCAGCACAGCTTAAATAGCAAACAGTAGAGGAATTAACATCTAGGAAAAGAACATGTGTGTGTGTACTAATTTGCTAGAAAATAGACTGAAGGAACGGAATAGATAGTATTGATAGTCACCAAGTGTTGTTTCATCCGTGTCATGATGGTAAAACCAACTCCTTAGTGTTGTAGCAGAGTAGCACTGGCATGCATGCATAACCTTGTGTGGAGTGCATGGATGTGACTGGCGTGTTTCATCTTCTCTTCTCCTCCCGGTTTTTTCCATCCTGATATTGGAACATTATCCCCTTCTTTTCAATCTGATATTCTCTTCCTTATTCTCCTACATGGTACCCATTCCACTATTTATGGATATATCTATTTTATATATACCATTTTACTGCATGGGACTTTTAAGGGTTTTTGTTGTTGGTTTTTTTTCTCCCTTTAATCCATGGAGGTATGTTTCTACCTAGCAAGGGTTGACCCTATTACTGGTCATAAGTTTATTGGTTTTGGTGATGTGTAGGGAGATGGGTAGTGTGATACATGTGCCTCAGATGAAAAATGTTGAAGATATCTTTTAGTCAGATTTTACGTTTAAACAATTATTTGACAGATTTTCAGCACATCCCCAAAGTATTTGAGTAAACAAGTTTCAGTTTTACATACTGTACTTGAAAAAAAGAAAAGAAAAAGAGTTTAATGAAGAAAATGTATAGACATAACAAAGTGGTAATAGGTTTCCATATACATATTCAGTTGACATCTTGCATATGCAAGCACACATACATGACCCCACATACACACCATACATACCCCCCTTGCAAGGACACATAACATGTTACAAATGTAAATCAGCAAACCTGAAATGTGATTGAAAAGTATGAGCAGCTGCAATACACATATATCTGTACAATCCATGTGATATCTTTTAGTCAGAGTTTACCGTTTTGAACGATTATTTGACAGGTTTTGCAGCACATACCCAGTATTTGAGTAAACAAGTAACCCTAACTGTATGATGAACACCGTTGTAGCCCTAGCTTCTCACACCATGTACCCCACCCACCCGCCTTTGAATACTCATCCTCCCTCTTCCCCCCACCCCCTGCGGCTTAGTTGCCCTCACAGTGTGTTGGTGATGACCTCTGCTACAATGCCTGCCTGCTGCCAGCTACTGAGTGTGGTGGAATGTAACAATGCCTGTAATGAATGACCACGTGGGCGGTGGGAGCATGCCTTCTGTTTAACAGGTGCTTGTGGTGGTGCAACTTGAAAGTTCTCTCTTGTTCTCTCCCCGGCACTGGTGAATGTGGCTGACACTTGTGCATCTTGTTCTGTCTTCTGTACTGTAGTGACCTCTGTGTTTTTTCTGTGTGTGACCTGATTATTTTGCCAGGTGGAGAGTTCAGACCTGTAAAAGGGGGTAAAACAAAGTTTGCAGGTAATGAGAGAAAGAGTTACAAAGAAAAGTTTGTATTAAATGGGAATTAGTCTGGAGTATAAGGTGAACACCATAGCCGTTGATTTCTTTCTAGTGCCTTCAAGGAACTGATCTATTTAGTGCAGCAATGTTTTTTTTAAGGAAAAGAAGCTTAGCTTTATATTAGAGTGAACTGCTTGCTAACACTGCTGTATGAAGAACAGTGAAATTGTTTACCTGCTGAATGTGGCAAAGCTGTGCTGGGATACAGGAAGTTTGGAACTTGTCACAAAGCCTGTCTCAAGCATTTGGTGGAAGCGTTTATGTCCTGTGGTTTTGTAGACCCATGTGTCCTTTGCCTCTGGTGATGCCAGTATTAGACATCATCAAGGCTTATGACGTAAGCTATACCTAGGTTTTTTTTTGTTTTTGAATTGAAAGATGGAAAATGATCAGATGGACTTCATGGAAGACTACACTGGTGCACACCAGATAGGAATAGCAACTCCTATATTAACAGGCCTTATAACAGCCATAAGGGGAACAAGACAAAAACTTGTCTGCATCGGAATAACCCAGAAATGGGCTTCTGAAATGGTTTGGTGCAAATGAAGAATTAGAGGACTATTTGAGAAAATGTACATAAGGAGGCCTAAACACAAGAAACAGGATATGTGATTGCAGCCATGTGTCTGTAAAAGGCAAAACCAGACAAAAAACATGGGTCTTAAATAAACTATAGATATAAACCATGTTCCGCATGCATTTACTGGATGAACAGAATGTAGTAGCAAAGAAGAGAGTTGTCTTTGTCAAGTTGTGTGGAAAAAATCTTGCTGTTGATAGTAAATATATCAATATGCAAGCAGAGAGGGGAAAAAATAGACAGTGCTGCTCTGTGGACACAGTGTCTTGTGGCAGAAGGACTGGAAAGTCACACAGAGGTGCATTGTTCACTGCGAAATAGAATACAGAATGACATCGTAAAACAAGGTAGAATGATCAGGTCACCTTGGTAACTATGGGTTTACCGCTTGCAATATGTATCATAACTCGATGTATTTCTTGATATTAACATGTCTATTAAGTACCAATTCTTAATTATTTACAATGTATTTTCTGTAAGTGAGTTTTACATGTATTATTGGGTTTTGGGTTTGGGTTTTGGGTTTTTTTTTTTTTTC
>CM060332.1:48433870-48478870 GCA_030674155.1 Stramonita haemastoma | reverse complement strand
CGTCAAGTATTTCATCATCGGCGTCACTGTGCTGGTGGTGGCTGTGCCTGAGGGCTTGCCCCTCGCCGTCACCCTGGCCCTGGCCTACTCTGTCAAGGTGTGAAGCAGGGAGAGAGACGCGGCTGGGTTTTTTTTTGTTTGGGTGTTGTGGGTTTTGGGTGTGTGAGTGTGTGTGTGTGTGTGTGTGTGTGTGGTGTGTGTGTGTGTGTGTGTGTGTGTGTGTGTGTGTGTGTTGATCCACAGAGGATTTGTATTGTCTGGTGTGTGTGTGTGTGTGTGTGTGTGTGTGTGTGTGTGTGTGTGTGTGTGTGTTGTATCCACAGAGGATTTGTGTTGTGTGTATATGTGTGTGTGTGTGTGTGTGTGTCTGTGTGTCTGTTTGTCTATGTGTGTGTGTGTGTGTGTGTGTGTGTGTGTGTTGTGTGTGTGTGTGTGTGTGTGTGTGTGTGTGTGTGTTGATCCACAGAGGATTTGTCTGTATGTTGTGTGTGTCGGGATATGTGTATATGTGAGGATGCTCAAGTTTGATGTTCACGACACCTGTGTGCATGTATTTTTGAAATGTTATCCTCTGTTCCTACTGCCATGAAATGGCCTACTCTTCCAAAAGGCGGAACAGGGTTTAATGTGTGTGCAAGATGTTTTGCATACATACCCACGATTGGCCTTGGTTTATAGTTTCATCCAAGGGACTGACATTCAGTTTGATTTTTTTTTCTTTGTGTGGTCAAATTGGAAGAAAGGGCAAGAACTGGGAATCGAACCGGGAACCTTCTGGCTTACTTGTTAAGCATCATACAGCATAAGAAACCGCAGAAGCATTGTCTGTAGTTCTACCATTGGTTTGAGTCTTTTTTTTTAATCAAGCAGTAACAGGGCGGGATAGCACAGTGGTCAGAGCACTCGCTTTCCCCAAGTCAAGTTAAGCGGCGTCGAGCATGATTACCACTTGGATGGGTGACTGTTTGTGCACCTTGGCTTCAGTACAGTTCCCACAGTTTACCCAGCTGTAAATGGGTACCTGCCCTCTTGAGGTTCAGGGAAGGTAAAGCAGCGAGGGAGAGGAAATGGGCACCGCCCTCAATATGCTGGCCCCTAGAAAAGCTGAGGCCTCTGATGCCTCAACCACCTAGGTAATGGGACACCTTTACCTTTACCTACCCATTAACAAGTAAGTATAATCTTTGTAAAAAAAAAAAAAAAAAAAAGAAAGAAAAACAGCTAGAAGTGGTTATGTTAACTGCAGTGAGGTGATGTGGTGTTGTGTGTGTGTGTTGTGATGTGATTGTTGTGTGTGGTGTGGTGTGTTATGTGGTGTGCAGAAAATGATGCATGACAACAACTTGGTGCGTCACTTGGACGCCTGTGAGACCATGGGCAACGCCACCGCTATCTGCTCCGACAAGACTGGCACCCTGACCACCAACCGCATGACCGTTGTGCAGAGCTACATTGGCGGTCAGTCAGTTCACTGTCTCTGTGTGTGTGTGTGTGTGTGTGTGTGTGTGTGTGTGTGGTGTTGTGTGTGGTGTGTGTGTGTGTGTGTGTGTGTGTGTGTGTGTGTGTGTGTGTGTGTGTGAGTGTGTGTGTGTGTGTGTGTGTGTGTGTGTGTTGTGGTGTGTGTGTGTTGTGGTGTGTTGTGTTGTGTGGTGTGTTGTGTGGTGGAGTGGAGATGAGAGAGAGAGAGAGGTGTGTGGTCTATGGGTTGTTTTTGTTATTTGTTTGGTTTTTGAAAAGGGGGGGCACAGTAGGAAATGTAAGCAAAAATGCACTAGATGATAGAACAATGTTGCACTAATGTATGTGTGTGAAGGGGGGGGGCACAGTAGGAAATGTAAGTGAAAATGCAATAGATGGTAGAATTTGTGACAAAATTGTTATTGTTCAGACTCAGAGTTCCATAAACAAAGAGAGATGAATGAACGTGAATACAACAAAATATCGAATTTAGCAAAAAGTTTGAGAGACAAAGACACCACATCAAAAACAGTCATAAATTAATTACGATTGATGGGTTCTGTGGTTGTAGTTGCACTGTGTATGTACGTTGTGGTGTGTGTGCAGGAGTTCACCACAAGAGTGTTCCAGCCTACACGTCCCTGAAGGGCAACCTGGGTCACCTGGTTGTGGAGTCAGTGTCCATCAACAGTGGATACACCTCCAAAGTGCTGGTCAGTGCTGCTGCACCACACCTTCTCTTTCTCCCTTTTTTTCATTTTTTATATCTTTTTTTTTATTATTCCTTCCCTTTTTGTTTTTGTAGTATAGGCACAGCTGTCAGTTTTCCCCATACTCTTTCAGCTCCTCTCAGCTGCTAATTATCCCATCCCATCCCAGCCTAGCTGGTGCTAATTATAGCAGGAGCTGACCACACATGGACTAGGTATAAGGAAGGAGCACGCTAAGTTTAGCACTCTCAACTAGGCCTTACTGAGTGATGTTGGATTTGTGCGCTGTGTAGGAGATCTTTAGGGTCAGGGAAGGTAAAGCATTGAGGGAGAAGAGATGGGCGCCTCCCTCAAGATGCTGGCCCCTAGAGAAGCTGAGGTACATGTGCAGAAAATCACATTTCATTCATCCCAGCTGTCCATTCAAGTTTATAAAAAAACCCAAAATAAAACCCAAGTAAGACAGAAAATGTTCATTGAAGGCCCGTGTATATCCTCCATGACCTTCTGTGTGTGTGTGTGTGTGTCTCTGTGTGTGTGTCTGTGTGTGTATGTGTGTGTGTTCTGTGTATGTGTGTCTCTGTGTATGTGTGTCTGTATGTGTGTCTGTGTGTGTGTGTGTGTGTGTGTGTGTGTGGTGTCTCTGTTCTGTTGTCTGTTGTCTGTGTCTCTGTCTGTTGTCTGTCTGTGTCTGTGCTTTTATTTTTTTAATTTTTTAATTAATTAATTCTTTTACATTGAGGATAATGTGTGTGTGTGTGTGTGTCTCTGTGTCTGTGTGTCCTGTGTCTATGTCTGTCTGTGTCTGTCTATCTGTCTCTGTATGTCCGTGTCTGTATATCTGTATCTCTGTCTCCGTACACAGCCTCCAGAGACTGAGGGAGAGATGCCCAAGCAGGTGGGGAACAAGACGGAGTGTGGGCTGCTGGGGTTTGTGCTGGACCTGAAGCAGAGCTACGACAGCGTGCGGGAGGAGCACCCGGAGGAGTCCCTGGTCAAGGTCTACACCTTCAACTCTGTGCGCAAGTCCATGAGCACCGTCATCAACCGCGGCAACGGCAACTTCCGCCTCTACACCAAGGGGGCCTCCGAGATCGTCTTGAAAAAGTCAGTAGCATGTGTAGGCGTCAGTGGTTTTGTAAATGAAGGCGTGTTTTGAATGGAGAGATGGTCTTGAAAAAGTCAGTAGGATGTGTAGGCTGTCTTGAAAAAGTCAGTAGGTTGTGTAGGCTGTCATGAAAAAGTCAGTAGGATGTGTAGGCTGTCTTGAAAAAGTCAGTAGGATGTGTAGGCTGTCTTGAAAAAGTCAGTAGGATGTGTAGGCTGTCTTGAAAAAGTCAGTAGGATGTGTAGGCTGTCTTGAAAAAGTCAGTAGGATGTGTAGGCTGTCTTGAAAAAGTCAGTAGGTTGTGTAGGCTGTCTTGAAAAAGTCAGTTAGGATGTGTAGGCTGTCTTGAAAAAGTCAGTAGGATGTGTAGGCTGTCTTGAAAAAGTCAGTAGGATGTGTAGGCTGTCTTGAAAAAGTCAGTAGGATGTGTAGGTTGTCTTGAAAAAGTCAGTAGGATGTGTTGTGTTGTCTGTGAAAGTCGTGGTGTGTAGGTCTGTCTTTTAAAGTTAGTTTAATTATTATCTGTCTTGAATAATGTCGTAGGATGTGTGTGTGTCTTGTAGTCGTGTGTTGTGTTATGTCTGTCTTGTCATCTGTCCTGTAGTCGTGTGTATTGCTTGTCTTGTAAAAGTCAGTAGGATGGGAGGTGTCCTTGAACAAGTCGGAGTGTGGCTGCTGGGGTTTGGCTGACTTGAAAAGTCAGGTAGGAGTGTAGGCTGTCTTAAAAAGTCCAGTATGGAGCCGTTAGGCGGCTTGAAAAAGGTGGATGCCTCGAGATGTCTTGAAAAAGTCAGTAGCGATGTGTAGGGCTGTTTTGAAAAAGGGCGTAGGTGATGGTAGGATGTCTTGAAAAAGTCAGTAGGTTGTGTAGGCTTCGGTGGTTTTGTAAATGAAGGCATGTCTTGAATGTAAAGATTGTCTTGAAAAATTAAGTATATTGGCTTGAAAAAGTCAGTAGGATTGTAGTAGTTTTGTAAATGAAGGCATTTCTTGAATGTAGAGATTGTCTTGAAAGTAGGCTTCGGTGGTTGTGTAAATGAAGGCATGTCTCGAATGTATATATAGAGACATGATTAATTATACAATAAAAAACAAGAAAGTTATTTAGTTATTTTACGTAAACATCATTTTCTGAACGACTAATGATAAGTGTGTGTGTGTGTCTGTGCTTGTGTGTGTGTGTGTGCGTGCACGCTCTGCATGTGTGTGTGTGCGCTCTGCATGTGCTCTGTGTGCGTGCGCTGTGCGTGCGTAGTGTGTGTGTGTGCTGTGTGGTGTGGAACAGGTGCAGCTTTGTGCTGAACAAGGATGGAGAGGCGGACCAGTTCACAACCAGTAACCAGGAGGAGCTGGTGAAGACGGTCATCGAGCCCATGGCCAGTGACGGCCTCAGGACCATCTGCATCGCCTACAAGGACTTCGTCAAAGGTCGGTCAGCCACCTCCTATCCAATCCTCTCACTGCTTTCTGACTAAGTCTTTTTTTTGGGGGGTCTTTGTGTCTTTTTTATTTTGTTTGGGTTTTTTTTTTTTTCTTGGCTAGAGTAGAGCTCTGAGGTTCATCAATGGTGAGTTTTTGTGTACGAGACCATTTTTGCGTCTTGAGGTAACGTGTCTGCCCCTAGAAAGCAAAAATCGGTGTCGGAGTGTGCGGTGCTTCGAATCCTGTTTGGAGCCAAAACTTTTCCCCATCCATTAGACCATGAGTGGTGGTCTGGGCGCTAGTCTTTTGGATGAGACGATAAACCAAGGTCCCTTGTGTTACACATCACTATTTAGCGCACATAAAAGACCCCACAGCAACAAAGGGGTTGTCCCTGGCAAAATTCTGTAGAAAAAGCCCCTCTGATAGAGTAACAAATACAGTTGCAGACAGGGAAAAAAAAAAAAAAAGGGTAGGCCTGCACTTGTGGCGACGCACTCTCACGGGGAGAAAGAGCAGCCCGAATTTCACGCAGAGAAATCTGCTGTGACATAAAGTGGTATAAAAATTAAAAAAACCAAAAAACAAAGATGGATCACTATAAACAAACCCTCCTCTGGCACCATTATCACCTGGAAAACCGGCTGACCGGACTGAAGGGGATAGCTGCCAGGGAGAAATTCAGGATAGGGGAAGTAATTGTCAGTAGATATTCAGTACTGAAAGGGTTAATCTTCTTGCATTCGTGTCTCTGAACACAAACTGCCCTAGATTTCGCATTCCATCACAAATCAGGTCAGGCACAACATGCTCCCTGCCTTTTCCTCCTTTAAGTACATACCAGCAGCTATAATTACTTCCAGACACTTCAGCAAGGTTTCTACCTCTAGCCTGATAAGGCTTAGGCATGTGGGGAGCAATTAGTGGTGGTCACAGCATGATGGAAATCTACTCACTGCCGCAAATATCCAAATCATCGCCTCATCACAAGAGTGCCAAATTTAGCGCACCCTTGCTTTTACCTAGTCCAAGTGTAGGTCAGTTCTGCTATAAATTAGCACCAGCTGGGCTGGAAATGGAATATATAGCAGCTGAGAGGAGCTGAAAGTGGGGGAAACGAGACAGCTGTGTTCTGTGTGTAAATCCTGGTTCGGGAATCAACGGGGCCAATTATTCATCCCAGCAAATCCTGGTATGGGACTAAGGGTTAAGCTGGGTAGGGTTAAGCTGGGGAACGCACAACAACAAAAGGTGATAATGTTGACTCCCAAAGTGATTGTGTGTTGGTGTGGGTGGCAGGGGAAAACCATGCCCCAACGAGGTGTCTGTGGAAGGAGGAACCTAACTGGGAGAACGAGGACGAGATCGTGAAGGGGCTGACCTGCATCTACATTGTGGGCATCGAGGATCCCGTCAGAGATGAGGTCAGTGGAGGAGGGTAGGTGTGGGGTTGTAGTGTGGTGGTGTGGTGTGTGTGGGGTGTGTTGTGGTGTGTGTGGGGTGAGGGGTGTGTGTGGTGAGGTTATGTTGGTTGGACGCATTGATCAGATGAAGGGTGACTCATCGTACAACGTGGGCATTGAGGATCCCGTCAGAGATGAGGTCAGTAGAGGAGGTGGTTGGTGGTGTTGTGTGTGTGTGTGTGTGTGTGTGTGTGTGTGTGTGTGTGTGTGTGTGTGTGTGTGTGTGTGTGTGTGTGTGTGTGTGTGAAAAGAGTGATACCCTTATGGTTGACCAGGGCATTGATACAATGATTGACAGAAGAGTGGATTTTATATGTTTTTATCGTGGGCATTGAGGATCCTGTCAGAGATGAGTTCAGTAGAGGAGGGCAGGGTGGTGTGGTGTGGTGTTGTATTGTGTGTGTTGTGGTGCGTAACAGTACAGTTTTATTCTGAGTTAAAAATTTTACAAGGTGACAACCCCAGTATGGCCTGTGTGGTTGGCAGGGCTATAAAAGCTAGATTGGATTGGTGTAGAGTGATATTGTGAGAAAAGGTGGAGTGGAGTGGAGTGGAGTGTAGTGCAGTGCAGTGTAGTGTAGTGGTAGTGTAGTGTAGTGTAGTGTAGTTGTGCTGTGTAGTGTAGTGTGGTGTAGTGTAGTGTTGTGCAGTGTAGTGTAGTGTAGTGTGTGGTAAGGGAATGTATGGTGTGGTTTGTGTGAGTTGAGTGATACTGTGAAAAATTGTGTAGTTTTTAGTGTGTGGTAAGGTGATGTGTGTAGTGATGTAGGATTAGGACTGAGAATTCAGCTATGTTAGAGGCGATTCATTAACTAGTCATTAGTCCCAACTTCAGAAAAGGCCAAAGACAGAGAGGAGAGACAAATTTGAAATTTATGCAATATATGTCATGTATGTAAATGTGCATGATTGTGTGTATAGTATCTATTTAATTTGATTTTTGATTTGATTTATTCTTTTATATCGAGGATAATGGAATAAGCACTCTTGTGCTTTTTTACATCCAGTCCCTGTGTGTGTGCAGTTTTGTAAATGTCATCTGTTTCCACCGGCACACAGTGGCCTACTCTTACGAAAAGCGGAACAGGATTTAACGTGTGTCGCAAGTTGTTCTACATTGTATGTGTATCTACATTGTATGTCTGTATATCCACATTGCACTATGCACTTTGTATCATTGCAGGTGCCCGAGGCTATCCGCCACTGCAAGAACGCGGGCATCTGTGTGCGCATGGTGACAGGCGACAACGTCAACACTGCACGCTCCATCGCCTCCAAGTGCGGCATCATTCACCCTGGAGATGACGGCCTGGTGCTGGAGGGCAAGGAGTTCAACCGCCGCATCCGCGATGCCAGTGGCGAGGTCAGTGGGACTGTTGACTGCCTCATCTCAACTTAACTATCAACCAAAATAGAAAAAAAAACATTTCACCTCAACTCAACTGAGCTTTCAACGAAAAAAGAAAAAATTTACCTCAACTCAACTTCGCTGTCTAAAAAAAACCACACATAAAAAATAAACAAACTCTGTCCTTCCCCTTCATATAAAATCCCCTTCATAAAAAATCCCAAACAAAACCCAAAAAATCTCAACTATTTCCATCGCCGCTGTCATCAGTAGGCGCTCAACACATATTGTCACCAGGGTTTGCCATCTTTCTCTGTCTGTGCTGAGTTCTACCATCTTTTGTAGCCCCCCAGACCACTGATCTTGGTGATGTTAGCAGTGTACAATGTTGGGGGTCTGGCTGCTTTTGTTGTTACTTGGACTCTCTGGGGACGAAGGGCCCCATGTTCTGGATGAGATGCCCTGATCGGGGTTTTTGTGTCATCAGAAGTTTTGGAGTGGCCCACTTTTCATGAAAGATGCTGTGATTGAAATATGATATTCGCTGATCTTTTCCCTTTCGAAAATGCCCAATGGTTGCAGACCACCTGGCTATATAAGCATGTGATTTTGGAGATCACTGTAGCCAATTGTACAGTGTCCTTTTCTTTGTTGTATGGGTGTTCATGGATCATCACAAATCATACCTGGACATTACTTGGGTTATTGTGTGGGTGAACAGACTGTTTCAACGATGCTTAGCTTCCACATGTATAAATTGGTCAGCAGTGTGTGTCATTTCAGATACAGAAAACATGGACATTGTTTACTGGCTATGAAAGATTGAGGCTGAAAGTAGGAACTTGGGATATTTTAACCCAGGCTTTCCCAGCATGTTTTCAATTAGTTATGAACATTTAATTTCCTTACTCTTGATACATTGGGGGAGTGAATCTTTTATTTTTTTAAGCCAAACCTTACAAATGGCCAGTGCTGGATGGGAAAGTAAAGGGAAATAACTGCCTATCCTGAGTTAGTTGGTGGTTGGCAAAGTTTGCTGTGGGTATTCGTTTTGAATTGTAACCCATATTGAATTCCACTGTGGGGATGCCAGGGAGCCTTTGTATACATACAAGTTTTTCTGTCTTCAGAAATTGGGGATTATAAATATCCTTCTTTTTCACACTATGGTTCAAAGTGGAAAGATCTGCTGCAAACATAGCAGCCGAATGCAGAAGACACGCAGACTAGACTGAGAAACTTTCTATAAAAAAAAAAAAGAATTAAATAAAATGACATTGAAGTACCTCAAACAATGAATAAAAAATCCTAGAAGGAAATGATTTAAAAAAAAAAATTATAACAAAATGCTCCATTTAAAAAAAAAATCCCTCTCCCCACCCATCCCAGTTTATAGCATCTCCAAAAGCTTAATAAAAAAAAAAAAAATAAAAAATTAAATCCCCTTCTCCACACCCACCACCACCAAACTTCACAACACCCTCTAAAAACCCAGAACCCACCCTAATGTTTCAGGTGTCCCAGGAGAAGATGGACGAGGTGTGGCCGCGGCTGCGAGTGTTGGCGCGCTCGTCCCGCAGGACAAGTACACACTGGTGAAGGGCATCATCGACTCCAGGCTCAGCTCCAGCAGGGAGGTGGTCGCCGTCACAGGAGACGGCACCAACGACGGCCCCGCTCTCAAGAAAGCCGATGTTGGCTTTGCTATGGTGAGTTAAGGTTGTGGGTGTTGCTGGCAAGGGGGGGTGGGGGGTGGGGGGGGGGTGACCGGGTGTCTGCGAGAGAGAAATAGTCCAAAAATTGAAGAAAATTTTATAAAAAAATTAAAAAGGTGTCCTATAACCTGTGTGGTCGTAGGGTTGTGAGGTGTCAGAGGCCTCAGCTTCTCTAGGGGCCAGCTATATTGAGGGCGTGGCGCCCATCTCCTCTCCCTCGCTGCTTTACCTTCCCTGACCCTAAAGAGGGCAGGTACCCATTTACAGCTGGGGGGTACTGTACTGAAGCCAAGGCGCGCAAACCGTCACCCAACCAATTGGTAACCACGCTCGACGCTGCTTAACTGACTGGGGAAAGCAGGCATTCTGACCACTGAGCTATCCCATCCCCGTAATAAAAATATAAATAAATAAATACTCCAAAAATGGGACATGCTCCTGTTTCGTTCTCTCACAGGTGGGGAAGGGGATAGTATGGTGGTCAGAGTCATGTGCTTGTGATCTGCTGACCCGGGTTCAAATCTGGTTCAAGAGGATTTTTCCTCTGGAGTTAACGTTAGTGCCAGACTCTGCTTCCCCCCCAAATTCTTCGATGAGACTATAAACCTGGTACCTGTGGAATGCATCAGAACGTCTTGCAGCATGTTAAAACCATTCATTTTTTGGAAGAGTAGGCTATTGTGTACCAGTGGGAACGGATAGCAAAATTGACAAAACTGCATACTTACGGGGACTGGATTAAAAAAAAGCACTAATGCTTATTCGTTATCTTCAAAATAAAAGATATGATATTAAAAAAAAACAGTCCAGCATTTTACTTTTCGATTATTGTAATCGTAAAGGATTGTATACAGAGAAGGGGATTGATACAATGTCGAAATATGGGGATGTTAAAAAAGTGTACTATCTGATTCTAGATATAGTATATATATATATAATAGTATATATATAGATAGTATAGATGATAATAGATATATATATATATATTTGTTCACATCAGGACATTTTGCTTTTTTTTTTTTTATATAAGATAATGGAATAAGCATTGCATGCTTTTTTACAACCAGTCTACCATGTATTTGCGGTTGCGGTTTTGTAACTTTGTCATTGTTATAAGATGATGTAAAAAAGAAAAGCACAGATTGCTTATTCCATTATCCTCGATAAACAAAAATAAATGAAATATGCAAAATGTCCTGAGTGGTGAGACCTCGGAGCTCTAACTCAAAACCCCCAAATTAAAAAAAAATAAAAAATAATGTGGTGTGGTGTGGATGTGTGATGGTGTGTGCATCAGGGTATCTCTGGCACGGACGTGGCCAAAGAGGCGTCTGACATCATCCTGACAGACGACAACTTCACCAGCATCGTCAAGGCGGTGATGTGGGGACGCAACGTCTACGACAGCATCGCCAAGTTCCTCCAGTTCCAGCTGACCGTCAACGTGGTGGCCGTCTTCGTCGCCTTTGTCGGCGCCTGCAGTATTGGGGTAAGTGCTAGTTTGGGGTGTGGGTGGGGTGGGGGGGGGGAGATGAGAGTGTGGTGGTGGTGGGGGGGGGGGGGGGTGTTTGTGAGAGTATATGTGTGTGTGTAGGTGTTTTGGGGGGGGGGGGGGGGGGGGGTCAGTGTTAGGCATGTCGGTGTGTGAAAGTGTTTGTGAAAGAGTGTGTGTGTGTGTGTGTGTGTGTGTGTGTGAGTGTGTGTGTTTTTGTGAGAGTGACTGTGTGTGTGTGTTTGTGAGAGTGAGCGAGTGTGTGTTCGTGAATGTGTGTGAGTATGTATGTTTGTGTCTGTGTGGGTATGTGTGAGGAGAGAGAGAGAGAGAGAGGAGGAGAGAGAGAAGAGAGAGAGATGAGAAAAAAGGGGGGATGGGAGAGAGAGATGAGAGAGTAGTGGAAAAAATGTGTTGTCTGGGTGGAGTGTGTTGTGTTGGTCTGGGGATGATGGTATGTGTGTGTGTGTGTGTTGTGTGTGTGTGTGGTTGGTTGGTTGGTTTGGTTTGGGGTTGTGGGTTGGTTGGTTGGTTGGTTGGTGTGTTAGTGGTCTGATGGATAGGCAGGAAAGTGGGTGTATGTGAAGAAGTCATCTTCTTTTATTGACTGTAGAGAGTCAGGCTGCAGATTGAATTTTTAGCAGATGCTGTTTCAAATTTCAGATGATAACCAAACTTTCATCGTCATTAATGCTATCCTAAAAATCAGGGGATATCTTCCTGTGGTCTGAAAATGTTTCTCCTGTTGTTTTATTTCATCCCTATAATTATTGTGTAAAAGGGGACGGGATAACTCAGTGGTCAGAACACTCGCTTTCCCCAAGACAAAGTTAAGCAGCATTGAATGTGGTCACCAGTTGGATGGGTGACCGTTTAAGCAGTTTGGCTTCAGCAGCCCCCCAGTTCACTCAGCAGCAAATGGGTACCTGCCGTCTTTAGGGTCAGGGAAGGTAAAGCAGCGAGGGAGAGGAGATGGGCGCCGCCCTCAATATACTGACCCCTAGAGAAGCTGAGGTCACTGATGCCTTTCTCCCCTACGACCATGTAGGTTATGGGAACACCTTTACTTTTTTAATGTTGTGTGAAACCGAAGGGTTGCCTCTCATATAGCCTTAGTTTGAGAGAATATTTATTAAAATTTTTTTTTTTCTTTTATATCGAGGATAATGGAGTGAGCATTCATGTGCTTTTTTACATCCAGTCCCCGTGTGTATGAAGTTTTGTAAATCTTGTCATCTGTTCCCACCGGCATACAATGGCCTACTCTTACGAAAAGCGGAACAGGATTTAACGTGTGCGCAAGATGTTCTGTGTGCGTTCACATACAGGGCCTCGGTTTATAGTCTCATTCAAAGGACTTTTGGGGGGAGATGAGTCATCACTGATGTTAATTCCAGGAGAAAAATCCCCTCGAATGGGAATCAAACCAGTGTTGTCAAATTGCAAGTTAACCTCTTAGTCCCGGACGGGATTTGCCAGGATTGAATAATTGCCCCCCCCCTGAATCCCGGGATTTGCCAGGATTTGCACATTGTAGATTTCTATCATGCTGTGACCATCACTAATTGCTACCACATGTGAAGCTCTATCAGGCAAGAAGGAAAAACCCTGTAGAGTGTCTGGAAGTAATTACAGCTGCTGTTATGTACTTAGGAGGAGGAAAAGTCCAGCGAGAGCACGTGCGCCTGAACTGATTTCACGATGGAATGCGAAATCTAGGGGCAGTTTATGTTCAGAGAATCCGAATGCAAGAGGGTTAAAGAGAATAGTTGTGAGAATAGTGAAAGCATTGTTGAACGAGGTTGAGCTAATGATGGTGATGGTGATGGTGGTGTTACAGGACAGCCCTCTGAAGGCCATCCAGATGCTGTGGGTGAACCTGATCATGGACACTCTGGCCTCGCTGGCCCTGGCCACAGAGCTGCCCAGCAACGAACTGCTCAAGCGCAGGCCCTACGGCCGCACCAAGCCCCTCATCTCCAAGACCATGTTCAAGAACATCACCGGCCACGCCATCTACCAGATCATCGTCATCCTCGTCCTGCTCTTCAAAGGTATTACTGTTGTTTATTTTATTTATTTATTTTTTATATTATTTTTTTTTTTTTTTTATATCGAGGAGAATGGGATAAGCACTAAGTGCTTTTTTTTCATCCAGTCCCCGTGTGCATGTAGTTGTGAAAATATTGTCATCTATTCCCACCGGCACACGATGGCCTACTCTTACAAAAACGGAACAGAATTTAATGTGTGCGCAAGATGTTCTGCATGCGTTTGTTTGCACACGGGGCCTCGTTTACAGTCTCATCTGAGACACTTTTGGGGAGAGTGGAGTCAGCACTGATGTTAACTCCAGGGGAAAAATCCCCTCCAACGGGAATCGAACTCGGGTCGTCAAATTGCCAGTGCAATGTTCTGACCACTAGGCTATCCCGTCCCCCTTGTTGTTATTGTTGTTGTTATTGTTTTTTTAAAAAAATATTATTGTTGTTGTTATTACGTGGAAGTATATCAAGATAGATGGCCATTGTTGGGGTGTTTTTTCAGAAAGGATGAAAGAGGAGAGAGAGAGGGGGGGGGGGGATGCTGTTCAGGTTGATGTTCATGTATTCAGCGTCTGCCCTTATAAGGGAGGGTCTTTGTGGTGAGCCGAGCTGTCAGTGATGATGTTGTACACTAAGTAAAGGATAACCTGACCATATCAGTGTAGAGAATGGAATATTACTGTCCCTCAGCCAACTCCTTTAACAGCTATGCATCTGTTCTTTTTGTGGGGGGGGGGGGGGGTTGTGGAGTATTCTCTGTGGAAAGTCTTAACAAACCTAACTCATGAGTACTGAAAATAATGAAACATGATCAGACCTACTCTTAGCAACTTACCTAAGGGGATCAGTGGTCAGAGGGCTCGCTTTCCCCCAGTCAAGTTAAGCAGCGTCGAGCGTGGTTACCAGTTGGATGGGTGACTGTTTGCGCGCCTTGGCTACAGTACAGTTCCGTCACCCAGCTATAAATGGGTACCTGCCCTCTTTAGGGTCAGGGAAGGTAAAGCAGCGAGGGAGAGGAGATGGGTGCTGCCTTCAATATGCTGGTCCCTAGAGAAGCTGAGGTCTCTGACGCCTCGCTCCCCTATGACCAGGGGAGACGGGATAGCCTAGTGGTCAGAGCATTGCGCTCACAGTTTGACGACACGGGGTTCGATTCCGTTCAAGATTTTTCTCCTGGAGTTAACATCAGTGCTGACTCCACTCTCCCCCAAAGTCCTCCTGATGAGACTATAAACCGAGGCCCCGTGTGTTATCCCGTTCAAGATTTTTCTCCTGGAGTTAACATCAGTGCTGACTCCACTCTCCCCCAAAGTCCTCCTGATGAGACTATAAACTGAGGCCCCGTGTGTTAACACACAGAGAATATCTTGCGCACACGTTCAATCCTGTTCCGCTTTTCTAAGAGTAGGCCATCGCGTGCCGGTGGGAACAGATGACATTTACAAAACTGCATACACACGGGGACTGAATGTTAAAAAGCACAAGAGTGCTTATCCCATTATCCTCAATATAAAAGAAATTTATAAAATGACCACATAGGTTATGGGACACCTTTGCCTTTTTACCTATGCCTTTATCTTTTCACCTATGTTATTCCAGGTGCCGACCTGTTTGGCATCGACGAAGGCATCGAAGCGGCCCAGAAGCTGCACACGCCTCCCAACCAGCACTTCACCATCATCTTCAACTCGTTCGTCATGATGACCCTCTTCAACGAGGTCAACGCCCGCAAGATCCACGACCAGCGCAACATCACGGAGGGACTGACCCGCAATCCCGTCTTCATCTGCATCTGGATCGGAACCTTTGTCCTGCAGGTCCGTCTGCTTGTGTTAGTTGTTGTTGGTGGTGTCGGTGTTGGTGTCACTGTTGTTGTTGTTGTCGTTGTGTACTGGCAGTGTCCTGTTACACAGTGGCAAATGCAGTGTAACTCGGTGTTTAGGTCCAAGGTTTGTGCTATTCTATTCTATTCTATTTTTTTATATCGAGGATAATTGAATAAGCACTCATGTGCTTTTTTACATTCAGTCCCCTTGTGTGTGCAGTTTTGTAAATCTTGTCATCCGTTCCCACCTGCACACAGTGGCCTACACGTACGAAAAGCGGAACAGGATTTAACAAGGTGTTCTGTGTGCATTCGCACATGGGGCCTCGGTTTATAGTCTCATCCGAAGACTTTTTGGGAGAGTGGAGTCAGCACTGATGTCAACTCCAGGGGAAAAATCCCCTCGACCAGGAATTGTACCCGGGTTGTCAAATTGTGAGCGCAATGTTCTGACCTATAGGCTATCCCGTTGCCCGGTAGGCTAAAAATTATTAGCGCATCCTTTTCCTTTTCTCCACTCTCCCAGTTTCCCAAGTGTGGTCAGTTCCTGCCATGATTAGCACCAGCAGGGCTGGGATGGAAAGGAATGGAGAGCAGCTAAGTGTAACTGAGGGGGAAATGACAGCTGTGGTTAGGTTTTATGTGTGTTGCTTTTTTTGATATTTAAATTTTTTGTCCTTTGCTAGAGCTCTGAAGGTCTGCAAATGGTGAGGTTTTGTATACGTGACAGTTTACCTACTACAAAGGGAGCCACATTTTGACAAATGAAATTGGTACTGATATGAACTCCAGTGGGAACATTTTCTCGAACTGACATCCCAGTGATGGCTCGAGTCTGTGCTGTCAGACCACACACGCTCAATGCTCTAACCACTAGGCTACCCCCCTGATTTCTGTACATGTGAATGAAATTGTCGTTGATGTGTGTGTGCAGGTGGTGATAGTGCAGTTGGGAGGCCTGGCTTTCCAGACCCACGAGCTGACGGCAGACCAGTGGCTGTGGTGTGTCTTCCTGGGGGTCGGCTGTCTCATCTGGGGACAGGTCAGTCCCTTCACAGCAAGCACATCCAACACAACTCAGTCAAGGGTCCAGGTCCCAGCACTGAAATTAGTCCACTCCTTTTACCAAGTCCAAGTGCGGTCAGTTTCTGCTATAATTGGCACCAGCCTGGCTGGTATAGATAGCAGCTGAGAGGAGCTGAAAGTGGGGGGAAACTGACAATTGTGCCTTCCCTTCACCCTTACCACACTGATAACAGCCACAGCGACACAGCATGCAGTACTGCACAGACATGTCAAACATAGAGCTTGAATTATTTTGTGTTATCGATAGCAGCAGTTATCAGCATTGAGTTGAAAATGCCTCATGTTTGATGTTCCCCTTTCTGTGCTAAGTGCCAAGGTCAGCTTTAAAGTTTTTATTTTCAGATCGTCTTCAGCCACAACAAGCTCTTTGCAGAACAAACCGCATTCTTTAAAGGATGGTTCAATCCCCTGGAGTTGGAATATGGTTCATTATATGGGGAGGAAGCTTGAAAGCATTCATACAAGCAAATTTCTGATCCAGTGTGAACTTACAACAGTCTCACAGTGATTCCCAGGTGGATGAGTGAGACAGAGTGCCAGTCTGGGTGACCCCTAGGGTGTTAAGCTGAGGAGTATGAGGCAGTAACAGCAAATTGTATGCTGAAATGAGTTCCTACTAGTCGCCCTCTATTTTTTTTTCCAAGAAGACAAAAAAACATGTCCTAAATATTTGCAGAGCCTTCATTTGTAGGGGTCACCTTTGTTTGGTTTGATTTGAGGGGAAAATTTTTTTGTGAGCAAAAAGAATTTGTGATCTTTGGACATAGAGAAAAATACATTGAATACATTTTCTAATCAATTCTATTAAGTTTAATAAATAGTTAATCACATTTTATTGTCTTTTTTGGAGAAGCACAGACTGATGACTGCTCCTCTATCGTCCATTTAAAAAGTAACCTTATTACCCCTGCATCTTCACTTGTATGTACACATCTGACTGGTGTGCTTAGAAATTAACTAGAGCGCAGGGTTAACCCTGAAAAACTTACAAATTGCATCAAAGAGGGTTGGTTGTTGTTTTTATCGGGGGGGGGGGGGGAGCAGTAGAAAGGCGTGATTTTTTTTTTTTGTTAGATAAAAAAAAAGTGAATCCTAATATATTTGATGGGGATGGGATAACTCAGTGGTCAGAACACTCACTTTCCCCAGCCAAGGTTAAACAGCATCGAGCGTGGTTACCAATTTGATGGGTGACCATTTGCGCACCTTGGCTTCAGTGCAGTCACCCAGTTCACCTTCACCTGTCCCATAGTCCCATGGACCGTGGGGGCACAACTGAAGATTCTACAACCAGCCTCCTCCACTCCTCTTTAGGGTCAAGGAAGGTAAAGCAGCGAGGGAGAGGAGATGGGCGCCGCCCTCAATATGCTGGCCCCTAGAGAAGCTGAGGTCTCTGACGCCTCGCTCCCCTACGACCACATAGGCTATGGGACACCTTTACCTTTTTACCTTTAACCCTCTTGCATTCGGATTCTCTGAACAAAACTGCCCCAAGATTTCGCATTCCAACACGAAATCAGGTCAGGCACACATGCTCCCTCGCCTTTCCCTCCTTCTATGTACATACCAGCAGCTATAATTACTTCCAGACTCTCAGCAGGCTTTGCACTTCTAGCCTAATAGGGCTTTGACATATTGTAGCGATTAGTGAGGGCCACAGCATGATGGAAATCTACTGTGTGTAAATCCGGGTTCGGGATTCAGGGGGGGGAGGCAATTATTCAATCCCAGCAAATCCCAGTTCGGGACTAAGAGGGTTAAATCTACCTGAATTCTCAGTCACATGCCCAGGGGGGGACGGATAGCCTAATGGTCAGAACATTGCGCTGGCAATTTGACGACCCAGGTTTGAGTCCAATCGAGGAGATTTTTCTCCTGGAGTTAACATCAGTGCTGACTTCCACTCTCCCCAAAAGTCCTTCGGATGAGACTTTAAACTGAGGCCGCACGCAGAACATCTTGTGCACACATTAAATCCTGTTCCGCTTTTTGTAAGAGTAGGCCATCGTGTGCCAGTGGGAACAGATGACATTTACAAAACTGCATACACACGGGGACTGGATGTAAAAAAGCACAAGAGTGCTTATTCCATTATCCTCGATATAAAAGAATATAAAAGAAATTAAAAAAAAAAAAAAGCCTGGCTTTAATGCTGTGTGTGTGTGTGTGACACAGTTGATCACAACGATACCTACCCACAAGCTGCCCCGGTTACGGCTGCCCTGCGGAAGTGCCAAAGAGGCCAGGGACGACCAGGTGGATGGGGAGGTCATAGAGGATGACCCCGTGGGCGACGGGCGAGGTCAGATCCTCTGGGTGCGCGGCCTGACCCGACTTCAACAACAGGTAGGTCATGTGGCTCCCACCTTCATCCCCCCCTCTCTCCCTCTCGCTCCCTTCTCTCCCTCCCCCCTCTTCCCTTTCCCGGCTTGCGATTCCATTTGTGTGTGTGTGTGTGTGTGTGTGGGGGGGTGATGTAGTGTGTGCGTGTGTGTGGGGGGGGTTGATAGTGTGTGTGTGTGTGTGTGTTTGTGTTTGTGTGTATGTTTGCTTGTGTGTGTGTGTGTGTGTGTGTTTGTGTGTATGTGTGTGTGTGTGTGTGTGTGTGTGTGTGTGGTGTGGTGTGGTCCCTTACATTGCAGTTCTCATATAACCATCCACATGGTGTGTTTTGCAGTGTGCTGCATATTTTCTTCTATGTGTGTGTGTGTGTGTGTGTGTGTGTGTGTGTGTGTGTGTGTGTGTGTGTGTGTGTGTGTGTGTGTGTTGGTTTCCGTCCTTCCATCAACTAAAGGCTGCTTGCTCTATGTCTGCTGTCAGAAGTTCTGTCCAGTGATTGTGTGTGTGTGTGTGTGTGTGTGTGTGTGTGTGTGTGTGTGTGTGTGTGTGTGTGTGTGTGTGTGAGCGTGTGTGGAAGGATGTGTTCTTTCTGTACTCAGTTGTTGTGTTTGTCGTATGGTCTGTTTGTTTGTATCCTTGGATGTAGACTCCACACCTTGCAGTGTTGTGGTTGGTTTTTGAAGCATCAAGCTGGGACTGTGTAATGGTCAACTCTTTCTTGGCTGTGAAAATTGTGTTGGAATTATAAAGCATCGGGTGTTTTGTATTCCTGTCACCAGAGCTTTTTTTTTTTTTTTTTCTCTTATTAACACAAAAAGTACACAAGTGACCAACAAGAGCAAAAGGAAAATCAGAGGTTTTTTTTTTTTTTATTATCATTCCAATTACCAGAGCATTTTTGCTCTCTTATAAAACACAAAAGTGCCCAAACAACAAGGAAAAAAGGAAGGAAAAAAAGAGAAAAGATTATAAAGAAAACAATTTTTTTTAATATATTCTCTAGGCCCCTACCCATTCTTTCACAAAAAGCACAACAAAGGTTTATACAATGACGGCCTGTAGTAGTGCAGGCTTTATTTAGTTGAACCTGGACAGAGCTTCAGTATTTTAACCTGAAGACAGAATTGTAACATTGGGAACAATTTTGGTAAAAGTGGTGGCAAGTCAGGCTAGAGATAAGCACTTTGATTTGTTTTTGCAAGATATAGCGCTATATAAATTCCATTTATTATTATTATTATTATTATTATTATTATTATTATTATTATTATTATTATTATTATTATAAGGGATCTTTGAGTTTTGATGCTTCAAGAACATCTCCGTCTATGCTATCAGTCCGTCTGTCTGTATGTCTTGTCTGTCTGTCTGTCCCATTGGCTTTAGTGACCTGCTGAGGTGGTCTGTGTTGTGGCCTGTGGCCCCCATACATAGTCGTGGAGTAGATTTCCCAGCGTCGTCTGTGTGCAGCCTGGCTCTGTAGAAAGAGGGGAGAGAAAGGGAAGGGAGCATTGAAGGACAGTTGGGAAAGGAAATATGCAGAAGGGAATTTTGAAAGACAGTTGTGGAAGGGAGTTTTGAAGGGCAGTTGTGGAAGGGAATTTTGAAGGGCAGTTGTGGAAGGGAATTTTGAAGGGCAGTTGTGGAAGGGAATTTTGAAGGGCAGTTGTGGAAGGGAATTTTGAAGGGCAGTTGTGGAAGGGAATTTTGAAGGGCAGTTGTGGAAGGGAATTTTGAAGGGCAGTTGTGGAAGGGAATTTTGAAGGACAGTTGTGGAAGGGAGTTTCAAAGGGCAGTTGTGGGAGGGAGTATTAAAGGATAATTTTGGAAGGGAATATTAAAAGGACAGTTGTGGAAGGGAGCATTAAAAGGGGGGGGGGGGGGGGTCCTATTTGATTTGATTTATTCTTTTATATTGAGGATAATGGAATAAGCACTTTTGTCATAAGGATAGTGTATGTTTGAGCTTAACTTCAGTGTAGATAAGTTTACAAAATGGAAGTAGGTGGTCAGGTTTGGTGAGGGGTCTTGACACAGACGGGGGTAGGTAGCCTGGTGGTCAGAGTCATGCGTTTGTGATCTGCTGACCCAGGTTCAAATCTCATTGAAGAGGATTTTTCCTCTGGAGTTAATAACATCAGCGCCGACCCCACTCCCCCCAAAAGTCCTTCAGATGATAGTATAAAACCAAAGTCCCATTTGCGAACATTGCAAACCCGTTCCGCTTTTCAGAAGAGTAGGCCATTGTGCGCCAGTGGGAACGGATGACAAAATTGACAAAACTGCATACACATGGGGACTGGATGTAAAAAAAAGCTTGAGTGCTTCTTCTATTAACCTCCAAATAAATGAATAAGATAAAAGAATAACTAAAGTAAAATCTGCAAAAATCGATCCTGTTTGAGCAAAAACGGTTGTGGTTGTGAAATGTAGAAAAACACTTAACACCCCCCACCCCTTCTTCCCAATCCTATTTGAACAAAAGTATTGAAGGATACATAAAAGATCGTTTTCAAGCAAAGAAATATTGTTTTGGAAGAAGCTAGTGGAGGGGGTGGGGGGAGATTCTGCTTGATCAGGTTTGTTTCTTTAAAATAAAGAACAATTTAGCAAAACATCTATTGACGCCAACTATTTTGGTGAAAATTGTTAATCTATTTTTGTACATTTAGAAGATACAAAAGAAAAGATTTCCAATTCAGCAAGGCTATTATTGTAAAATATGTGAGCATAAAGATGTAACTTGGTAGATAAAAAAGAATTCTGCGAGCAAAGAACTTTTGTGAGAAAAAAAAATCATCCATCTATCTGCCCACCCTAAAAGAAAGAGTAAAAAGTATTTTATTTAATTTCAAGAGAATGTAAGAAAATTTATTTAACATTTTTTGTGAAAATGAAAATCCCCATTCCCACCCACCCCCCAAAAAATAAATAGGTTTTTTGGGGAGGGGGGGGGCAAAACTGGAAATACACTGAAAGAAAAAAGAACGAAATTTTGGCAAAAGCAAATTTACAATAGAAGGACCAGGATTACATCCTTTGATGTCAACAGATTGTGATATTGTACAAATCAGTAGGGCATGGTTTGGAATGAGTTCAAACAAATTGTTGCAGAATCAGGCTCTAGCTAGAAACAAACCTGATTTTAAGCAACTGTCTTAATTAAAATATTACAATATTACAATAGCACCATTACTGACTAAAACAAAAGGGTTGAAGTATCACCACAACTAAAAAACGAAAATCAAAACTAAACAAGAACCAAAAATAATCCCTCAGTGGGTTAACTTTAAGAATAGAAAACTAGATCATTATGGGGTTAAAAAAAAATCATTATGGGTTGGTTTGGAGGGGAGGGGGGGGGGGTTAAGGGAAGGACTGAAAGTGTTCCTAGCTAGTAGTTACAGCCCATGTTGTGTGTTGCATGTAGATAGGAAGGGATAGGTAGTTGTGTGTGTTTTAGAGGCGGGGAGGTCAGACATACACAGCAGCAGTGATTCTGGTGCATGGGTGTTCCGCTTGCTCCAGATGATGTGCATTGTGCAGACAGACAAACGTATGTGTGCATTCTGGCAATGATGATGATGGTGATGGTGTGATGTGATGTGTGGGTCGCTGACTCCGTGAGATGGGAGGAATGGATGGACGGACAGATGGATGTCGTGTTCGTAGAGAGAGACCTTGTTTGGCATTGTGGTCCACAGCCTAGCTTGTGATGTTACTTCTTGTCTTGTCGTTTGTTCTTGTGGACAGCAAGCCTGGGAATGCTCTGTGTGTGTGTGTGGTGTGTTTGTGGGTGGGTGGGTGGGTGGATGTGTGTGTGTATGCGCGCTTGGGTGTGGGTGTGCACGCACTTATGTGTGTGTGTGTGTGTTGTGAGTGCATGTGTGAGCACGCACTTAATGTGTGTGTGTGTAGGGGTATATGTGTGAAGTGCGCATACATGTTTGGAGAGGAAAAGGCCGTGAGGGCCAAAATGCCTGAGGAATTTCCTAACTGCTGCAACCGAACTAACTGTGTGTCAGTCATGCTGCTCTTGACAACAGGCATTCCCTGCTGACTTTTTCTCTCCAAATTTTAATGTTGATTATGTGAAAAGCTGCTCTCCTTTTTGTGCGAGTGTGCGTTTTCTCATTTTGTGCATGTGTGAATGTTTGTTGTATGTGTGTTTGTGAGTGTGTGACTGTGTGTGTGTGTTGTGTGTGCGTGTGTGAGTGCGAGCGCGCGCACTGAAAAACCTGTGCTTGAGGTCAAGAAAGTTTCCTCCAGGTTTTTGTTCATCAAAATCTGTGTTAGTTGGCTGTTGTGTTAGATTTTCTTCTCATGGTTTGTCCTTGTCTGGCCATGTCATGTCTTGTCTTGTCTTGTCTGGTCTTGTCTTGTTAAATGAGTACAGGTAAGTGAGGATTTGAGTACAGATGTTGTTTGTTTTTTGTTTTCTATGTCTTTAACATCTTTCTTGAATAACTGTTAAATGAAGTGTGATGTGCTGTTGATATCAATGTCGATTTGAACTGTATAACTGTCAGCATGTTATAGATGTGATCAATACTCACATATATATCGATATATGTATTACCTATATATGTATTTCTAGATGGTAATTGTTTCTTTTGATTTGCAGGTTTGTAGCGTTATGTAGAGTCTTTAGTTGTGCTAGTATATGACGAAACTCATTCTCATTTGAGTAGATGTATTTATTTCTGTTTCCTTTTTTTTTTCCGGATAGAGTTTAGTGGTGCTATTTGGTTTTTCTTGATATAGAAAGGTTGTTTTTTTCCCATTTGAGTTTTCCCCCTTTTCTTTTTTGCTGGGTGGGTTGCAAAATTACAAAACCTGCAATAACAGTGTCATTAATAATATGTGATCTTGGTTTTTCATTTTTGAACTAAATGTGAGTGAAGTTTTCAGACCAATTGTCAGTCATAACATTTGTGGTATTAATAGGAGGAGGTCATGAACATTTTAACCATAACTATGTCATCCAGAATGGCTTTTGTATTCATGAGCGTGTTTTCAGTAATAACAGTAACAGAACTAACCTCAAGTAGATAGATAGTTCTAGTCGATTATGGTTTGGATTCGTTTATGATGACGGAACGTTTTGTTGGCAAAGGGATAAGTGCATTGTGTTTATTTGAAGTGCTGTGTTGTGAACATTAACTGAGAACTCTGCGTGTGTGCTGTGTGTGTGTGTATGATCTGCATTTTCTCTCTAACCGACATGCGTGTTTGTGTGAACAGCAAGAGTGCTCTCCATCGTCTTCTTCTTCTTCTTCTTCGTCTTACGTGTGATGATTGCTAGTGTCTCAGTCAAAGAAGCGAATCTCTGCGTTTTTTGTTTGTGTGTGTGTGTATGTGTGCGTGTTTCTCTCTATGTGTGTGTATGTGTGCTGCCATTGTCCTGAAGAGAAGTGTCCTGTCCGGTCCTAGGTCATCTGTCTCTTGTGATTTTGTCTTCTTTGCCGCCTGTATGTCCATAATCATCATTACTGACCATAACAACTCCTGCCCCTTCTCCCCCTCCCCCCTAATGTCCCTCCCTCTTCTCATGAAGTTCCATTTTGCCATTTATCCATCCGTGTCGTGTGGCTTCATTCTTCTCACCATCTGTCCGACCTGGTTGTGACTGTTTGTTTTGTGCTTCTCCATTATCCAGTGCTCTGTTCTCGTCGTGTGCTCCATTCTCCAGTGCTCTGTCAGTTTGTGTGCTCTGTTTTCATCATGTGCTTCATTCTCCAGTGCTATGTTCTCCATTCTCCTGTGCTCTGTTCTCATCTTGTGCTCCATTCTCTCCCTGTGCTCCATCCGCTCTGTGTGCTTCATTCTCCAGTGCTCTCATCTTGTGCTCCATTCTCTCCATGTTCTCCATTCTCCGGTGCTCTCATATTGTGCTCCATTCTCTCCCTGTGCTCCATTCTCTGGTGCTCTCATCTTGTGTTCCATTCACCTTTGCTCTCATCTTGTGCTCCATTCTCTCCGTGTTCTCCATTCTCCAGTGCTGTCATCTTGTGCTCCATTCTCCAGTGCTGTCATCTTGTGCTCCATTCTCCTTTGCTCTCATCTTGTGCTCCATTCTCCAGTGCTGTCATCTTGTGCTCCATTCTCCTTTGCTCTCATCTTGTGCTCCATTCTGTCCATGTTCTCCATTCTCCAGTGCTCTCATATTGTGCTCCATTCTCTCCCTGTGCTCCATTCGCTCTGTGTGCTCCATTCTCCACTGCTCTTGTCACTGTCCCGTTCTCCAGTGCCCTGTAATCTTGTGCCCTTGTCACTTGTGGTGTGTGGTCCTCCACTCTGTTCTCCAGAGCTCCGTTGTCATATTCTCCATTCTGCAGTGCTCTTGTGTCACTCCCTGTGCTCCATTCTCCAGTGCTCCACTCTTCAGAGCTGGAACCACTCTTTGTTCTCTGTTTTCTGGTGCTCTCACTCCTCATTCTCCAGTGCTCCTCTCTCCAGTGCTCTTGTCACTCCCTGTTCTCCAGTGCTCCTCTCTCCATGTTCTTCAGTGCTCTTGTCTATCTATGTTCTCCTATCTCCGGTGCTCTTGTCATTCCTTGTTCTCCGGTGCTCTTGTCACTCCATGTTCTCCAGTGTTCTCCGGTGCTCTTGTCACTCCCTGTTCTCCGGTGCTTTTGTCACTCCTGTTCTCCGGTGCTCTTGTCTCTCCCTGTTCTCCAGTGCTCTTGTCACTCCCTGTTCTCCGGTGCTCTTGTCACTCCCTGTTCTCCAGTGCTCTTGTCACTCCCTGTTCTCCAGTGCTCTTGTCACTCCCTGTTCTCCGGTGCTCTTGTCTCTCCCTGTTCTCCAGTGCTCTTGTCACTCCCTGTTCTCCGGTGCTCTTGTCACTTCATGTTCTCCAGTGCTCTTGTCACTCCCTGTTCTCCAGTGCTCTTGTGACTCCCTGTTCTCCGGTGCTCTTGTCACTCCCTGTTCTCCGGTGCTCTTGTCACTCCCTGTTCTCCAGTGCTCTTGTCACTCCCTGTTCTCCAGTGCTCTTGTCACTCCCTGTTCTCCAGTGCTCTTGTCACTCCCTGTTCTCCAGTGCTCTTGTCACTTCTCGTTCTCCAGTGGCTCTGGTGCTCATTGTCATTCCGTGTGCTCCATTCTCCAGTGCCTTTGTCATTCCTGTGCTCCATTCTCCATGTCTCATCTGTGCGCTCCCGGTGCTCTTTGTCATTCCTTGTGCTCCATTCTCCAGAGCTGGAACCACTCTTTGTTCTCTATTCTCTGGTGCTGTCGTTCTCCAGTGCTCCTCTCTCCAGTGCTCTTGTCATTCCCTGTTCTCCACTGTCCACTGTTCTGAAACTTTGTTCTCCAGTGGTCAGCTCTGGCCAGTGTGTTGTCACTGTTGTTTGTTTCCTCCCTCCATCCACTGTCCTTGTCACCCTCCCTCCCCCCCCCCTCTTTCCTTTCCATGAGGACACTGAGGGTTTTTTTTCTTGCAATCTAGTTGACATAAGGGTCACTGTAGGACATTTTTTTTTTTTGCCACCTGGTTTTTGCTCAAAAGTTAAAATGTTGAGGACTAGGTGAATTGACATTGTGTGTGTGGTGGTGTGTGTGCGCGTGCGTGCATGCGCGCGCATGAATTTGATTGGGAACCTGTATGTTTATAGTGTGGTTGTCTTTTGGAAGGAAAACTTGAAAAAGAATTTGAGGTTTATTTATATAACATTTGAGATTTTTTGTTATGTTTTTTGATAGACCTAAATCCTTTTGTGTAGAGATTTTTTTAGCAAGTATTTTTGAGAGTTGTTAAAAGAGTTATAGGTTTGTTTTTGATTTTTGTTTTTAATCATGATTTTTGTTGTTACTGCCACCTGACTATTGTAAAACAGGGTTTTTTTTTTTTTTTTTTACGTTTTGTATTTGTGTGAAGCAATATGTTTTTTTCAATGAGTTGTAACTGGTTTGTTTTTTTTTTGTTTGTTTTTTTTAGCAAACTAGAAAGCAATGCCAGTACTGTGATTGAGAGTTGTTGATATTGAGGGTTATGTGAAAGTGAAAAAGGACAGTGGTTGTTGTGGAGTTGTGATCTGTGAAACAATGTTGTGGCTGGTGCTTGTGTGTCATGCCAACAGCCTGTGTGCCCTTGCTGTTGTCATTGATATCGATGGACTGATTTCTGTTGTGTGTTCATCGTCTGGGGCTGGATTGGACTGGCTTTGCCCAGTGTTGTGTTGCTGAGATCTCCATGTCCAACTGAAAACACCAAGCAGTGTGTGTGTGTGTTGTTGGCGTTTTCTTTTCTTCTCATTTAGGCATACGCTAGAAATATACAAGTGTCAGGTTTTTTTTGGTTGTTTTTTTTTAAGCAATTCATTGAGAAAGAGAAAAATGGTGAGTTAGAATCAGTATTGCCAGTAAAACTTTGATAAGGATAGTTTTTTTTAACATCTGATTTTTTTTTAAAGTAAACTTGAAAACAGAAAAGGATTTGACCTTTTTTTAGTTGAGGGTTTTTCTCCCCCCTTTTGTTTAAAATCATTTTAAAAGTGATGTAGCTAGGGTGGTTTTTTTTTTCCTTCTTTTCTCTCCCCCAGCAGTTATTCAGACACTCTAGTTTCTTCATTGCTGTATTCTAGTCAAATCATGCAGATCTCGTATATGTTGTACACCTGCCCATTGTTAACAGGTTGATTCTTGAGGGTTTTTTTTTTTTTATTCAAACCAGATCTCTTGTTTCTCTGTCTCTCTGTCTCTGTCTCTGTCTGTCTGTCTGTCTGTCTGTCTGTCTGTCTGTCTGTCTGTCTCTCTCTCTCTCTCTCTCTCTCTCTCTCTCTCTCTCTCTCTCTCTCTCTCTCTCTCTCTCTCTCTCTCTCTCTCTCTCTCTCTTCCTCTCTTCTCTCTCTCTCTCTCCCTTGAGTTTTTATTTAAACCAGATCTCTGCCACTTTTTTTTTTTTCTCTATCTCTCTCTTTTGTGAGAAAAAAAGCGCGAAGGTTCACAAAATGTGAAGCTGCCCTGGTGATATACTGCTTGGTGTTGCTCCTCCCCCCCCCCTCCTGTGCCCTGATGGATGTTGTGGTTGTGTAGATGGTGACGTACCATGGCGCTAGCTTTTCTTCCCTACAGCTACTGGTGCAAATCTCTCCAGTGTTCCGCAGTGTGCAAACAGGACAGATCCTGGACAGTCTGGTTTTGGGAGAGCGCTGTTCAGTTCTAAACTTGTGTAGAGTGTGTGTGTGTGTGTGTGAGAGAGAGAAACTTGTGTGTGATATGAGAAGTTTTATTCTGGCTTTTGAGATGGGAGAGAAAGCATGATGGAAAAAGCTTGATGTGGTCTTTTTGTTGTGGTGATGATGATGATGATGATGGGAGAAAATGCCAGGTGTTGAAAATGGGAGTATGAGGAATTGGGAGGGAGGTAGGCAAGTGGTGCTGGTGTCACCCCGAGCAGTATTAAAAAAAAAAAAAGAAAGAAAGAAGAAAGGCCCGCCCCTGTCAGTGTAGGTGTATTGGCAATGGAATGGCAGGAAGGGAGCTGCCGTGACTGTTACGCAAAACCAGTTTGGGAAGCAGATCACAGAGGGGATGAATTTTCAGCTACTTTAGTACAGCAGGGAGGATTGCGAAAATACCTGCACTATACCCTTTGTATCATCCTGGCAGAAAAGCCAAAGCATGTTAAAAAATATATATTCTACCAGTTAAAAGAAAAAAGCCAAATAAAACTAAACAGCTGATCACCTGACAGGTTACCAAGCAGGTAAAAAAAAAAATTGAACAGTTTAAAGCCAAAAAAAAAAACCCAACTAAACAGCTGAATGCAAACTGCCAGTTCATAACAAAATAGAGAAGAAACAAATACCTGAACAACTAAATCCGAAGAAATAAACCAAACTGCATACTCGCTCACTCACAATCAGGAAACCAGATCTTCAGGCACACAGATTTTTGGATTTCACCCTCGTGGACATTTTTGTGAAAAGCAGGTTCACGGTTTAAAGAAAAAGAAATGACTTTGGCATTGTTGAGAGGGACTACTCAGGTAGTGGTGATAACGGGGATCACTTCCTTGAAGAAAGAGCATTTGTGATAGTAGGCTGATAAAAGGTGAGAGTTCAGGTGGTGGTGGTAACTGGAATAGTTCAGGTGTTCGATAAGTGTTCAGATGTTGATAATTAAATAGAGTATCTAAAAAATGGCATTTTCAGGTGTTGGTAACCAGGAGTGTTCAGGTGTGAGAAGCAGGGATTGCTCAGGTGTTGATAACAGGAAGTGCTCAGGTGTTGATAACAGGGAGTGCTCAGGTGTTGATAACAGGAAGTGCTCAGGTGTTGATAACAGGAAGTGCTCAGGTGTTGATAACAGGGAGTGCTCAGGTGTTGATAACAGGAAGTGCTCAGGTGTTGGTAACAGGAAGTGCTCAGGTGTTGGTAACAGGAAGTGCTCAGGTATGGTAACAGGAAGTGCTGAGGTGTTGATAGGTAGTGCTCAGGTGTTGGTAACAGGAAGTGCTGAGGTGTTAACAGGGAGTGCTCAGGTGTTGGTAACAGGGAGTGCTCAGGTGTTGATAACAGGGAGTGCTCAGGTGTTGATAACAGGGAGTGCTCAGGTGTTGGTAACAGGAAGTGCTCAGGTATTGGTAACAGGAAGTGCTCAGGTGTTGATAGGTAGTGCTCAGGTGTTGGTAACAGGAAGTGCTGAGGTGTTAACAGGAGTGCTCAGGTGTTGGTAACAGGGAGTGCTCAGGTGTTGATAACAGGGAGTGCTCAGGTGTTGATAACAGGGAGTGCTCAGGTGTTGATAACAGGGAGTGCTCAGGTGTTGGTAGCAGGAAGTGCTCAGGTGTTGATAACAGGGAGTGCTCAGGTGTTGATAACAGGAAGTGCTCAGGTGTTGGTAACAGGGAGTGCTCAGGTGTTGATAACAGGGAGTGCTGGTTGTTGATGTTAGGTGGGGACTGTTCAGTCATTGTCAGTGTGTGTGTAATTGAAAATAGGAAATATTCATTCATTGATAGCGTAAGTCTTCATTCAAAGGTAACATGAAATCTTCAAATACTAATGCGTAACATTGACGAGAAAGTCTTGGATAAATGGCAGTTTTCAGGGAGTTTTCAGTTACTGGAATATTCAGTCGTTTATACATAACAATGAGGGGTATTCTTTACTGATAGTGAGTGTTGGGGTGTGGATGATAATGGCAGGTGAAAGGTATTGAAAATAAAATGGGGTATGTTCAGGCTTAGATATCAGAGAGTGTTCCATCATAGGTAACACAGTTTTCAGTTGTCAATAATGGGGAGTGGTTTGTGCTAGAGAACAGACGATGCTTAGCCATTGAGTATTACAGAATTCGATTGCAATGGAGAGAGTCTATGGATTGGGAAACTGATTCTGAGACATATTCAGCCATTGGTTTGATACAGATAATATTATCGGGGGAGGAGGGGTGTTTTGCCACTTGTTCTTGGAAATGTCCAGAGTAGTGATTGTCAGGTTTGGGGTTTTCAGAAACTAGTAATAGTATTGTGTATATACTCTTTATTTCTGTACATCACACTGCATGATCTTTAGTGATGCTTTTAGTACATTGTGGATGGTCCCTGTGCTGTATCATTTAATAAATGGTCTAAAAGTTGTTGTGCTTTCTTGGGATGAGCTTCTGTCCACAGGGAAGATAGGGCCGGCCCTGTAAAACACCACAAATGAGGGAGAAAATCTTAATGGCAGGAGTTCAGTGAGAAAAATCATGTTGACCAAAAAAATGATAAACTAACCTGGGTAGAAATGATCGAGAAAATCACAGAATAGAATATATATGGTAAAGAAAATCACACAGTAAGAAATAACAAAGAGATAAAACACTCATGGTTATAACCACAAGAAAAAGTTATATATTTTTTTTAATCACATGGGGAAGGCATGACGAAAGAAAATCTGGCTATAGGAAAAATGAGTGTAAGTGAGATAGGAAGAAAGGATAGAGAGAATTTATAGGGCACCGAGAGACGACACAAAACAAAAAACCTGACAGGAAAAAAGGGCTGAGTGTTGTTGGCAGTGAGAACATGATGTCTTTCTAGGGGACATAGCAGTACAGGTAGAGTGATCAGAATGATGCTGCATAGAAAGGCATGCTAAGAAGAAGAGAGGGCACATTAGGGTGATCTTGGAATAAGGGGTCCAGCTGATGCTTAGATAAAAGGCTGATACCAAAAATAGGGCATTGGGCTGTTCACTAGTATTTCAGACAGCGTATACTCCTCACAAAAAAAGAAAGCAACTCTAAAATATTGAAGATTAAACTTGATAGACAACAACAAAATTGGAAATCTTCGATCAACCCATTTCAGCAAATATGAATCAGAAAAGCAAGGTTAAAAGAGAAAATCAAGTGTTTATTTTGATCCAAACTAGCCTTAATGTTGCTAACCTTTTTGTGAGCAGTATACTTCGTGCAGCAGTAGCGTGTTGTTGTTGCTACTGCTGCTGTGCTGATGCTGCAGTGTGTGTGATGTAAGACGGCTAGCGCAGTGTGAGCGATATCCTGCCTGTGTAGCTAGCTAGCCATCTAGCGCCTTCAGTCAGTCCCTGCAGTGTAGGTCCCGAGCTTGAGCCAATAGAGCAAACATTGTCGATGTTGTGGTTGAGGTGAGGAGAAGTGTGTGGCTTTGGGCAGTCCGTGTTATGTGTGCTGCCAGCTGCGTGTTGGTGTTAGGGATGGATGTAGACATAGACAGGAGTGGAGTGGAGTGTATAGACAGGAGTGGAGTAGAGTGGGGGGGGGGGGGGGGGCAATGGTGATGCTACAGGGGCCTTGTTGTGTGTACTGCCAGCTTCGTGTTGATGTTAGGGATAGGAGTGGAGGGGGGGGGGGGGGGGGGGGGCAATGCTGATACAGGAGCCGTGTTGGTGTTAGGGATGGATGTGGATGTAGGCAGGAGTGGAGTGTATGGACAGGAGTGGATATGGGATTGGGGGGGCAATGGTGATGCTACAGGGGCCTTGTTGTGTGTGCTGCCTGCAGCTGCTTGTTGGTGTTAGGGATAGGAGAGGAGTGGGGGGGACAATGCTGATACAGGAGCCGTGTTAGGGATGGATGTGGATGTAGGCAGGAGTGGAGAGGGAAGTGGGGGGTCAGTGGTGATGCTACAGGGGCCTTGTTGTGTGTGCTGCCTGCAGCTGCGTGTGGTGCGCGCCTTCAAGAGCACGCTGGAAGACCTGGAGGAGAAGCGCAGCGTGCACAGCTTCCACAGCTTCCACAGCCTGCGCTCCTCGCGCTCGCACCACGGGCCCCGCACCATCACCGAGGAGGCCTCGGCCAACGCCTTCCACACTGCCCCGCACCACAACCACGACCGCTTTCTGAGGACCACCCCGCCCCGCCTCACCTCCCCCTCCTACCCCTCGGCGGTGCCCTCGTTCCGCGTGAAGAGCCAGTCTTTCGAGAACGTGCCCTGGTCAGCAAGCAGCCCTCCCCCATCCTGGCCTCCACCAACCCTGCCCACAAGGCCTCGCCCCCAAGACCCTCAGTCACTCGGACATTGCCAGCCACAGATCTGAGACGTCCATGTGAAGTGAAGGAAGGAAGCGAAAAATGAGCGTGCTTGTGCACAGGGGAAGGAAGCGAAAATGAACGTGCTTATGGCACAGGCTGAGTTTGCTTGTTTCCCTTGCCTGCCTGCCTGTGTGCTGTCTTTGTCTGTTTGTGGGGAAACATTAAGCGGTACCCTGGCTTCCTTCCATCCTTCCTTCCTCGCTTCCTTGTTTCTGTCTGAAGATGGTGTGACTGGCAGAGGGGAAGTGTATGTGTGTGTGGCCACTGTGGACCCTTTTTTTATGGCTGATCACCGTCATGCATGCACGTCATGTGTGAGATACCCGAGGTGACTTCAGACTGTGTGGAAAAAACTTAGCCAAGGAAGGAGGAACTGAACAGACTGGCTTGAATCAGAACAGCAATGGTGGAGACATGTTGGCCAACTTGAAACCCTACACATGATTTGGAATGGAGTGGAGAATGGACTGCATAGCCCAGTGGCAGGGATAGGGGGGTTAAAAAAGAAAGAAAAAAAACAGAAACAAAAAGAAAAAAAAGCTTACATTGCAAACACCAGTGCTGTTATCCTGTTATGTTTGTTCTGACAATGTGTGCCAGACAGCACATGTTAACTCACTATGTACATATTGCTCCAGATATGCGGTGTTTACCATGAGAGAGTTTGTTGGTGTTTTGCAAAACTGTGTGTGGACCATTATAAAGCCCGACACAGACCCAGTGTGGTCAAACTGATGCCAGCAAATCAGTTGCATGGCCTCACAGGGACTGGCTACGTTTTTGTTTTGTTATTGTTGTTTTTGTTGTTTACCCCATGCCTCCCTCCTGTGTCGCTGTGAACCACCAGTGACAGAACAAACTGTCCACACATTTGGCCTGGAGTGGATTTGTGTTGTGTGTGGAAGTTATCTCTTGATGTACTGACCTGCATGACAACAGGGTGACTTGCACAAGGGTGTTTGTTGTCCTCAGTACTAGTGTAATTGTGGCAGGGGACATTTGTTGCTTATAATTACGTCAGCACCAGAACTGAAAATGTGTTCAACAAAGCAGTCACCAGTAGTGTGCAGGACAGAAAGAACTGAGGCACTAGAGATCTGTTGTCTTGTTTAGCACTGTTTAACTTGTGTTCTTCTTTTCTTCTCTCTCTCTCTCTCTCTCTCTCTCTCTCTCTCTCTCTCTCTCTCTCTCTCTCTCTCTCTCTCTCTCTCTCTCTCTCTCTCTCTCTCTCTCTCTCTCTGTGTCAAGAGCTGTTGCTCATTCTGTCTGTATGTGGTGAGCACTGAACCATTCAAATAGTGTTGGATGTTTTCTCCCAGGATTGGAAATTGCCCACCTGGCTTTTGAAAAGGGGCATTGTGTTCAATCTCTTATTTATCATTTTTTACATCTTTGAATTTTTTGTGTATTATATATTTTGGGGGGAGCATTTTTGAAAACAATGTGCATGTGTGAGAGTGCACAAACACAGTGACATAGATCATGCTAGTCGTTTTTTGGTGTGTTTTTTTTAAGCTAAAGAACGTGATCTTGACTTTGTCATCTTCATGTTATGTTTGTTTGTTTGGTTTTTTTTTCTTCAGTTTTTGGTTCTAGAGATGTGCATTAATTTTATAAAAAAGGGAAAAGGCAGAAGTGAATTGAAGTGAAAATGTATTGCTGTTGAATTTAGTACAGAGAGTTCCTAGTCAATACCCAGGTATTCTGCACAGTACAACGAAAAAGAACTAGTCACATGCAGTGCTGTGGATCATACAACACAGCTCAGCTCACTTCCTCCTTCATCTTTATTGGCTCTTATTTTGAAATTATGATAGCACACGCATGTGCACGCGTGCGCGCGCGCGCGCGCGCGCGCGCACAGCACACACACACCACACACACACACACACACAACACACACACACACACACATTTCTTTATAGTTAAAAATATTTTGCATCACGTATTTTCCCCTCCATCTTTAGTTTGCTTGGAAAGCAAAGTACCCAGCAATGGAAGATGACAAAGCTAGAGCAGCAATGTTCACAGACCCACACTACTGAACATACAGAGTATGTGGGGGTTCAAAAAAAAAAAAAAAAGCCTCACCATCTTTCCCCTTTGTTTTGAAATCTCATGTCAAAGAATCTCTTTAATCACAGGAAAGACACGTTACCAGCTGAAGTGGCAACCCGCTCAGTAAAACAGTTATAGGACTGCTCCTCCTCATCATACATATCTCCAAAGTCTTAGGCTTGTGATAAAGTTTCTTGCAATACCACTTCAGCTTGTCCATTCAGACGTTATGAATATTTCCCCCTCAGATGTGCTTTGTATACAAGCATGGAAAGTCCATGCATTGATGAAGGAATGTACATATATTTACAAATACGCGCATGCTCCCTCATGAACACATGAAAACTGTGATGATTTCTGAACTGTAGAAGCATATATTTTTTGGTTTGTTTTATTTTTGTAGTCCTCTGGAAATTCATTGTTACAATTTGATTTGCCTGTCCTGGATGGCATTGGAAATGTATATTATTTAACATGCTTTTGCAAAGGGTATATCTTGTCTGAAATTGATCATGGCTAAAGATCAAAAGAAGCAGGTCAGAAAATCTGGATCAGAACATGAAACAAGTTGGAGTGACTTCTGTTGTGCATCTTTAAAAAAAAAAAAAAAAAAAAAGAAAAAAAAAGTAGTCCTTTCAGTGTGGTTAATGTTGTTGAATCAGCCATTTTAGACGCCATTCGTCCACAAAAAAAAAATGGTGTGAGTTGTGAACAAAAGTAAAAGTTTCCTTTGAATGTGACAGTAGGTAATGTTCATGGCTTTTTATTTTTTGATCTGCCAGTTGTTCGTTTTATCATGGCGAGATGTGCACAGTCTTCATGAATCTTTTTGCGCTCTTTGTACATTGTGCATGCGTGCACTCAGTGCATGCAAGGAAATGGTTTTGCATTGAACATAGAACATTATGATATATCACATAAGCTTTTCCCCATTTGATTTGGTGGTATATTCTGAGATTTTTTCCCCTTTTTTTCCTTTGTTTCATTGTTGGGTTTGTTTTTTTTCCTTATGTGTGATGGTAGCTGTGTGCCTAAGACTTGTCTGAGTGGGCTGTAGAATTTTTGAAGAAACACATTAGCCAGGTGGCTTGACTGGATATTTATATATATATATGTATGCACTGATAATCAGGTGGAACAGATGGCACTGTTGTTGTCCTGCTGTGGTTTTGTTCTCATGAAGATGTTTGTTAGTCTTATCTGTGATCAACTCTCCAGTCGATGCTTTCAAGAGTTTGGTTGGTTCCCCCCCCCCCTCCTTCCTCTCCTCTTTCTCCTTCTCCTCCTCCTCCACACGTGGTCCCCTACTGTGATATTTTGCGTTGTGTGGACGGGGGGAGGGGGGAGTGGAGACCCCGCTGTTATCAATTCACTTGTAGATATCTCTATATTATTATTATTATTATTATATATATGTATGTATGTATAATGATCGGTGATTGTAGATTAGGAGTGGTGTACAGTACACACAGTGTGTTGATGGTGGTGTTGCTGTGTACGTGTAGTCACTGTGTCTGTAGCTGCTGCTTTCCCCGCCGCAGTTCACTGTTAGAGTTTCTGCACACCATGAATATTATATGTCCCCTCCCCCTGGTCACTGACTCGGCGTGGTCACTGCAGTGAGTGGTGAGTGTGGTGTGTAGGGTCACTGTCTCGTCCACGCCCGTGATGAAGCGGTCACCACCCCCACTGCAGTGAGTGAGTGAGTGTGGTGTGTAGGGTCACTGTCTCGTCCACTGCCCAGTGATGAAAGCGGTCACCACCCCACCTGCAGTGAGTGTGGTGTTAGGTCACTGTCTCGTCCACTGCCCCAGTGATGAAAGCGGTCACCACCCCAGATCCTCGGTAGGGGGTCAAGTGTGTGGTCCCTGTCAACCCAACCCATGTGATAATAGCCAATGAGTGTTGTCAGGTCATCAGCCCTACTATATATACTGCGTGACTTTTTTTTTTTTTTTTTTTTTTGTGCACGGTGTGGTTGTTGCTACTCTCATCACTGCAAGAGGCTGTTGGTTTGTTTGCAGCCGTGTACAGGTATCATACATGAGGTCATTGACGATGTCGGATTTTTTTTTTTTGCTCTTGGTTTTTTGTGTGTTTGTTGTTTTGGGGTTAGTAAGGAGTGGGCAATGAGAGGGTAGTGGTGCATCAGGCTGATCATGAAGCATTTGGAGGTGGATGTGATAGTGTAGAGTCACCAGGTTTCATGCCAGTTTAGTTTGTCATGGAGTGAAAGGTCCGGGTTTTGTGCCATTTTAGTTTGTCATGGAGCAAAAGGTTTTCAGTGTGATGGTCACTTGAGTACGGAGCTATACCTTTGAGTACACTTAGTTTTGTCTAGGGTGGCCTCTCTTTCGGTATTTCTCTTGTTTTGGTTCTTTTTTAAGCTGGGTTTAAGCTAAAGACTCGTTCAGTGCACCAGCTGGTCTGTTTCCAACATTCCTCGTACCTTGTGTTGAATTTGTAGGTTTGGGTTGTTTTTTTTTATTTTTTTTAATGTCCACTGATCTGTTTTAAAAACATTCCTCTTATTTTTACATTCTGTTTTATCTGAAGACTCATTCCGCTGGTCTTTTTCAAGCATTTCTATATTTTACATTCCATGTAATCCAGAGTCTTATTCTGATACCATCTCCATGCAGGAATGAGGATTTTATCTTTCTTTTCTCTGTTGTTTAGAATGGGTCGCCTTGTTCCATAAATGGAAGGGTTTATATCCTAACATGTCAAGGTATTGACTGTGGTTCTTCTCTGAGTATAAAGTTTTTCGTATTTAAATTCGTTTTTTTCTCACCACAAATCTGCTGAGTTAAATCTTTTTTTTTTTTCCTTATGGGAGGGTGTGAGAAAAGAAACAGATTTTTGCTGAAAACTGATTTTTGCCATTTCCTGGTTGAGGGCAGTTGAGGAAGAAATTTTGATTCTTTCAGGGACCAGTGAGTGAGGAAATATTAATGGAAACTGAAATATTGTCCCTCGTATATCAATTCTGTATGGAAAGAAAGAAAAAAAAAAACAGTTTTTTTTTTTTATCACAGTGGTTCCCCATTCTACGTAACCAGATTACCACATCCGCATTTTCTGCCGATTCAAATGGTGTGGAGAATGAGTTTGAATGGTTGATAACAAAGTATGAAAATAACTTTTTGTATAACTATTCCTGTGGTTCCCAAAAGCCTTTTAAGAAGAGTCGCAGATATTTGTGATTTTTCGATGTGATGTGATTTTTAAGAGAGGAAAAACAAGAGAAATGCGCCTCTGATACAAATAAATGTATACCAAGTGTTGGCAGTGTTGGGAAATATTAGCCGTGTTCCACTTGAAGTCTGTTCCTAGAAGTATTGGTTAATATTCTGTGATATGGTTCTTGCGGTTTCCAAGTTAACTTTTTCTCACTTCAGTTTTTTTTTTTTTTTTTTTTTTTTTTTTACTATCACAAAGTTCATGGAGCTATTTTGTCGGTTTTCTTGTTGTCAGGATACAGTTAACTTCTGATTGTCTTTCTTCAGTTTGGCTTTAGTATAAGCCATATTTCCACTTCTATTTCTGTCAGTATAAGCCATATTTCCACTTCTATTTCTGTTTTGGTTTTTTTTTGTTTTTTGTTTCCCCTCCCCCCTTTTCCCCCTCTATTTCTGTGATTATTTGACAAAAATGGCAAAATTCATGGATTTTTGTTTCATTGTTTTTTGGTTTTGGAAGCTGGTATTTATTGTCTTTGGCAAGTGCAGTCAACCCCCACACAGAGAATTTGCGCACCTTGTTGGTTTGTGGTGAGGGAAGAGTCCTCCTAGCTGTGCTGTTTTCCTGCCCAAAAAAGGCAGTTGTTGGCTCACTCACATCCTCGTCTTATCAGCAGTTGTACTGATCACAGACTCTTCAGGTGTTTTGACGATCAATCCCTTACCCTTGAACCCTCTGTGTGCTCATCACACCCTCCTCCCTCCCTCCCTGTTTCTCTGTGTCTGTTATTTCCCCCCTCATCCCTCTCACCAAGCTGTCGACTCCGCCCTCCTCAGTTTGTACCCCAGTGTTGACCTGGTCACTAACCTGAGTGTCCGTCGTCGTCATCTCATCATCATCATCATCATCATCATCATCATCATCATCATCATCATCATCATCATCATCATCGTCTTCATCATCATCATCATCATCATCATCATCATCATCATCATCATCATCATCATCTTCGAAGATCGTTTTGTGTCTCAGTTTTTCAGTCATCGATCATTCTTTCTTTCTGTTGGCGCTTGTCCATGGCTCTATGTGTGTGTGTATATGTGTGTGTGTGTATACATGTGTATGCTTTTTATTATTTATTTATTTAGTTGAGGCCCCCCTCCCCCCCCTCTCTTTTCCCTTTGCCTGTCATCTTTGTACAAGTCAGTGGCGTGTGGAAATCTTTGTGTGTATGTGTGTGTGGTTAGGTTTGCTGTGAGGCTGCTGCCATCTTTAATGCCCTTATTTACTCTGCTGACCTTTGAACTCATTGTTCACATGACAAACATCATGTAGAACCTGATATATAAGGCCTCTGTGACTACGGCCCTTCAAGGCATTGTCACAGAATGGTTATCTTTTTTTTCTTTCTTTTTTTTCTGGTGTAGGGGTGGGCAAAATTCACCCTCTGTGTTGTTTTCTTACCATTTAAAATGACAGAGGGTACAAAAAAAAAAAAGACAAAAAAAAGACCCAGAACAGATAGGCATGTATCAGGTTCTACCATGCTCACTATTCTTGGTTTGTGATTTGTTTTTTCTTTTCTTTTTTCTCTTGGTTTTGGTGTGTTTGTCACTTACTTTCATTGTGTTTTTCTTTCCCGTTTGTTTTCAGATCCGTGTAGTTAATGCTTTCCGCATGAGTTTAGACGCTCGCTACGACAGCCGTAGCATGTCTTCCGTGCATAGTTACCACTCCCTTCAAAACGCTAGGATCGGCCCCAAAAAGACGCAGTCCTATGCACACGACGCCCATGTGGACATTCATGAAGTTGAGCCTCAGTCGGAAACCCAATTCTGACCTGTCAGCTGACCTTGCAGGACTTTGCGTGTGCTGCCTCCATTCAAAAGACGGGCGGCACACCACAAACACACAAAAAAACTTTTACAAACAAACATAACAAAAAAAAGACCAAAAAAAAAAACAAAAAACGGAACTGTATAAAAAATGTGGAGCAGTTCATGTTGAAAAAAACAACAACAAACAAACAACTGGATGAGAACAAAAACTTTGTTCCTGCTTCCAAACCAAAAAAAAAAAAAAAAAAAAAAAGCATTCCTAAAAGTTTGGAGAGAGAGGAGTGTTTGTACCAATTTTTTTTTTTTTTTTTTTGGTGTGTGGACCCTTTTGTTGGAAAGTTACAGCAGGCAGCCTGGTTTTGAGGCCTGAACACTTTGAGACACAGCAGAAAGAAAGTGCAGGACCCAGGTTTGTGTCGTGTTGTGCGTAACGCACGTACAGTACAGTACAGTACAGTACAGTACCGATCTTTCCCCTCAGCATGACCTTACTCACCTGCAGTCTGTGTTGAAACACAACAAAAAACAACAACAAATGATAAACTTGCTTCCACCACCCGTGTGTGCACATGAAGAGATGAACTGTTAGTGATCGATGTGGAATGGGTCTCATCCCCCCCTCCCTCTCCCTTCCCTATAGACCTTGTCTCCTCTCCCTCCCCTCCCCCCCACCTTCCTTCTTCTTCCTAGCCAGACTTGAGGGTGCAAGCTGATGCATTCTGCTGGTGGTGATAGTGTGATGATGATGATGATAGATGAGATGAATATGAGCGCAGCGCGGGTAGGTAGTTCTTTTGGGGGGGAAGAGTGGAAAAAAAAAGAAGAAAAAACACCCACACACCTCCCCAAGGTTTTTTTTTTAGTGCTGGTCCAACTGTGGCTAGCTGTGTGGTGGGGCCTGTGACTTAGGCTGCTCCCTGTACCTGCCTGCTCTCCCTCCCACCCCCTCCCCCTCCACCCCCAACCCCACACCCACCACCCACCCCTGGCCCCTGTCTTCACCTTCACCTTCATGCAGTGTGCAGCCTCCTCCTCCTCCTCCCTCTTCCTTCTTCTGTGAGCACCCTTTGCAGGAGCAGCAGCAGAAGCAGCAGCAGCTGCCTGACTTCTGTACTTGTGGATGTTGTGGCACTTCTTCTTCTTCTTCCACTGTGTGTTGCTGTCGCTGGAAGGGGGAAGGGGGAGAGGAGAGGAGGGAGGGGAGGATGGGGGAAGGAGGGTTGGAGGGTTGGCTGCATGGTTAGGGGTGTGTGTAGTACTGGGAGTGAGGATTTTTGCTGTTGGTTGGTAGGTAGGGGGGACTACTGTGCTGGCCCATAGTTTTCTTGACTACTACCGAGTGTATTCTGAACTGAAGTCATTCATTCGTGGACATGTTTAGACTATGATGATGTATGTACATGTGCCTCTTTCGGGTCGTGATTTTTATATATATATATATATATTTTTTTTTTTTTTTGGGGGGGGGGGGGGGGGGGGGGAGAGCTCAAGCAGGTTTTGGTGACAGGTTTTGCTTCAGTTTTAGTTTTTAGTTTCAATGTAGAGTTATTGACATTTTTGGGGGTTGTTTTTTTGTTTGGGTTTTTTTTTTTTTTTTTTTTTTTTTTGCTTTTTACAATGGCAGTACAAATGCCCTTTCTCAAGTTTTTTTTTTTTTAAAAAGAAAAACTAACAACAAAAAGCGAGGCAGAAAAAGCAGTATACACAGATCTTGGGCCCAAAAAAAAGTGTCTGAGAAAGGAAGATCCAAGTGATAGCGGTCCCTACTGCTTGCACAACGCACATGTCCTCTGATGGCTATGTGTCTGTTGTATATCTCTCTTCCAGAAAAGTAGTCACATTCTTTCCTTTGAAAAAAACTGGCAACAATCCGAACATCTTTTTTTTCAAAAGTTGCTGTTCTGTTTCTCCTCATCAATGACTTCGTATGACACAGATGTCATGAGATGGAAAGAGAAGGGGGGGGGGGGGGAGTAAACATGGATCCACAAAATATGAAGAAAGGAAAAAAAGCTATGAAACATAAAATGACATATGAAAAAGACTTTCCAATTTTTTGGCGATGTGTTTTTCAGCATATTTTTTTTTCAATCTGCTGCTTTTCAGTTAACTAATCGGGGGAAGAAAACAGGAAAGAGAATTCGCTCGGATCATTCCAAAAATAACTTATTTTTCTGTAATATCAAAAAAAATAAAAAGCTACTACCCAGATATGACAGTGGCTGAATGTTGCACAGCACAACACAGCAAAGCAGAGCAGAGGCAGTTCAGGAACAAGCAGTGATGGTATCAGAGTGTTTTCCTAGCATGTTGAGGAGCAGTGTATCTGTCTCTCTTGTCTGGCAAGGTCTCTGTATAAGCTTTAAACCCCTGGCTCGCGTGTGTACGATTGTGTTGGGCGCAGCATCACCGGGCTGTGCTGCTGTGAAGTCTGATATTATAGTATTGCCATCCTGCAGGCTCATGTTCCATCACTGGCTGTGTCCGCCACATCAGCGGTTTTGATGGGCCCTTGACAGCAAGTGCTCATTTTCTCCCTACTCCCCACCCCCACCCACCCCTGTTATGTTATCATGTTTCATTTGTTTTGAATAACGGTTGATGTTTGGATCGAGGATCAACGATAGTTAATCAGTAGTGACTTTTTGTTGTTGTTGGTCGACATAATCACGCTGTAGATGGGAGTGAGGCGAACCTACCTGTGGGCTTGTGTGCATTTTTTGTCACTGTTCTTACCTGTGTTTTGAGTGGATGGATGGAGGGATGGATGGATGTTGGGGGTTACATGCAGATAGGGAGGAGAGCAGATTGATCAGTGTTTTTGTGTGTTGTAAGACAAAAACAACAACAACAACAAAATGTCAAAAGAAAAACCACTGCTGTTTTCATTCATGATTGAATTTGACAGAACGGAATGTGTCTCGTTAGATTGTTTTCAAGTCATGAAAAAGGAGGCTAATATCAGGTCTGTGAAAACCTAAGTGAGAATTTAAGCTTGCCAAAACCACTGTGGAGATTGCTTCTGATAACAAAGGGGGGAAAAGAAGAAGAAAAATTTGAAAAAAAAACAACAGTGGTAAACAGTAATGAACACAATTTTAATGTTTGAATGTTGGACGTAGTGTTCCAAACTGAAATTTCCTTTGGCTCATCTGTAGAGTATCTGCTCAACAAAACCTCCCCTGTGGTGTGAAAATGTTCATCAGATTGTAACAAGACATTCCCACCATGATTTTTTTGTTCCTTCCAAATGGTAAATTTGATGGAAAGACTGTCAAAATGTGTAACACAGAATTGATTCGTCAGGCATTGAGAGTGCCGTGCAGTAGTCATTTGTCTTGAAGTGTAGGATTTTTTCTTTTTGTTGGTTTCTTTTTAAGTTTGCAAGTTTTTGTGAGTGATGCCTCAGTATGTATTGGAACAGGTGAAATATTTTTGTGTGTTGGGTCCAATTGGGAACTTGATTGAATTGGAGTGTGTTGGAAAGTTCTTTCAAACGTTGTATGAATTTTGTGTTTAAAAGGCAACACCGACCCTTGTAGAGATCTTCCTGATCAGCATGACCAAAGTAGCTCATATATAATAACTCACATGGATATGTGCGCAGTGATAACGCATGCATGCATGCGCGCACACAGACACAACACACACACACACACGACACACACACACACACACACACACACACACACACACACACACACACACACACACATTTTGTGTGTATGGCAAGGTTGTGGCTGTGATCACTGTGAACTGTGTTATTTCACACTGAACCATACATACTACCCCATCATATGACATTGACCATCATTTGCCACAGCCGTGCTGATTCTGATCTTATGCCTGGTGTCACATGAAACAGTGTTGGGACTGAAGGAATGACCAGTTCATGGTTTGATGCAGTACAGACTAGTTCAGCTCTTTTTGTCTTCCCCTGGTTGAAAGATCGCAGTTCACTTTGTTCTCATAGGATTGGCAAGCATGTTTCACTGTACATTATCATGTAACGGGGTGGGGGTGTTTCGGTGTATATGTGTATGCATGTTTTTGTGTGTGTGTGTTTGTATTGGTTTTTTTTTAAACATTCATATTAACCATTGATATTGCTGATGTGCGAGAGAAGAACAAACAGTTTTTGACTTCTTTAACTCCTCGTCAGACTAGGACCGGTTGTTTGAAAGCGAACGTCGTTGTTTTTTGAAAATTGCCATGGTGAGCGCAGTTTTGTCACGATATGCAAACGAAGCAGTAGCCTTGTGTTTAGTCACTAGTCATACAGGGACTGTTTTCCAAAAGAGAGGGTGTGGCCTACAGGGCAAGTGGACAGGTTTTTACTGACCTGAGAGGGAAGATTATCACCACCACTACTACCACAGGCGATAATAGTTAGTCTGCCAGGAAATACTGTTTTCAGCATTGTGTCTGTCTGTGGCAGGATATAGGTAGATAGATAGGCCATGTTTTGTGTTGAATGGGAATGATATTTGGCCACAGTGTGGTGTGTGTGTGTGTCTGTGAGTGTGTGTTCCCACAGCACCATGTTGTTGCAGGCACCTGTCTGTTGATATGCCCGCTATGTACTGTCCCCGTGTCTTTCGTAGCTATTGCCTTACTCTGCACACATCGTTTACCTTTCTTTTACTACAAGAGTGACTTTTTGAGGAATAACTAAATAAATGTTTTCTGTTTTCGGTTCTTGCGCCTCCTCCCCCCCCTCCCCTCCCCCCCTAGAATTTGCTTTCTCTTGTTTGCCAGTGTCCTAGACGAAGACGTGTTTGTATCCTGTGGCTTTATATCGAGTATCATGGAAGATTTTTTTTTTCTCTTTTAATTCTCGTACCCTTTTGTATGGTTTGGATTCTTTTTTTTTTTTTTTTTTTTTTTTCTCCCCGTAATATCTGCTGATTGTCATACTACGTTTTTTTTGGTTTATGGTTTGAAAGGAAGTGGTCAGGTGAATTTTCACTGTTCTTATTCATCAGCCTGAATGATAATCATTGGCGAATATCGGGCAGTGTTTGTCGGGTCAAAATCGCAGGTGTTGTTCAACTATTCTCAGACGGTAGCGGTACAGCGCTCTAGCTTTTGTGTGCACTCATTGTGGATGACTCTGGTGCTTCTTCCACGCGTTGTGCGGAGATGAAATAGATTGCACAAGCGTAGTAGACCCTACGGCAAGGAATAGCATTTAGAATGGAAATCAGAGGAGCACAACATGTTTTGTGAAAAGTGGGGTGAGCGTGCACTTTTGTGTCCGTGTGTGTAAGTCAGCGCGCCTATTTTAAGTGTTGATGTATGTATGTATGTCTGTCTTGAAAACTGCACAAAAAGTGACCGGAAATTCACCCAGAACATGTCCCAACTTGAAACAGTCATCACAAGCACATAATGTTTTGTATGATAGATATATTATGGCTAAAATAACGTCAGTTTTGAATTTTTTTTTTAAAAAACTAGAATGGATTATGAGAAAATTTGCTTTCGTTTGATTTCTGCTTTCAAGAGGCTTTGAGTATACTAAAAAAACAAAAACAAAATGAAAATCAATCAAATATTTTTTATGCTAAAATTAGAATGAAAATAAATCAATAATTTTTTTTATACTAAAAACAGACTGAAAGTATATCATTTTTTTAAAGTAAAGAATATGGATATCACAGTTCTGAGAACAAAAGTTCTGGGACCATTATCTTCAAAACCCAAGTTATACAATAAAGAATATTTCATTGGAAGAATTATCTTTGCCCATCTGCCATTCAATGAATCTTAAAGAAAACAAAATTTGTGCTTTTTACTCCATCCAAAGTAAGATATCTATGTGTCTAATGCATTGTGCTCATAACCCAAACAGTGTATTTTGGTTTCTCTTTTTTTTTTGTAAATCATTTTATTCAGTGTACTTTTTTTGGTAGTATAATGGGGATATCCAGGATTTACTAGTATCTTTTTGTGATTTTTTTTTTTTTTACTTCGGCAAACTGATAAAAAAAAAAAATTCCGAGTGATTTTTGGGTGGTAAAAACTTGTTCCAAATATATTGTCTTTGATTGTAATGCCTGTTCATGTTAAAGGATGTAAGTTGGGTTTTTTTTTTTTATATCAGTGAGTGTATACCTCCCGATGTATGTATGTATGTACACGTCTGTATGGCTGTGCTTTATGTTTGTGCATAATACTTCCTCATCCCATTGCACATATTGTACTGTCTCCCATGTATGCACATATACACATTTTCTCACACATTTACATACACACCGAGAATCAAAATAACACATCCACATACTTTCAAAATCAAAGATTTTCTTCTCATAATTTGTGTGTACACATACCTACACACACATACACATACACACACATACACACACACACACACACACACACACACACACACACACAC
>CM060332.1:48413870-48431370 GCA_030674155.1 Stramonita haemastoma | reverse complement strand
TTTTGTAATGTCATTTTTTTTTACTACTAATAATATTATAGGTAAGAAGAGTGAATCGTATTCTAAATGCTTTAAAGTTGGAAATGTTTGTGATAAAGATTTATGAGCTTTTCCTTTCGATAGCTTTCTACATGTTCTGTGATGTTCTGTGTTGATAAGAAATGAACAGTATTTTCATGGCAGATGAATAGCAGCAGTTTTAAGGATGACGGGTTTCAGGTTTTTTTGGGGTGAGCATAGCCACACCTGTGTACTGATAAACAGTGTGGACACTGAAAGTGGATCAGTACTGTAGCACCGAATCCGTTGATAACTCATCTCCCCAAACAGCCAGATATCAAACGATATTGTAAGATTTTGGATAAGAACACGCAATAAGTATTCAGTTCATTGGCCTGTGTCTTTTGTTTAAACACAATGATACAGTTGTTTTTAGGGCTTGTTGGGTTTTTGTCATAGTAAGAAGAAATGTTGTGGGGTGGGTGGGTGTGGGTGGGTGGGGGGGGGGTATGTGAAAGGTAGTCAGATCAAGTTTGTCTGTGACAAGGACGCAAATTTGTGTGTGTGTGTGTGTGTGTGTGTGTGTGTGTGTGTGTGTGTGTGTGTGTGTGTGTGTGTGTGTGTGAATGTTTGTGTAATAGAATATCTCAGGTTTTTTCAAATGCATTTCATAGATAGTAAAATGTGTTTTTTTCAAATCATTTCCCAAGTTGTGTGTGTATAAACTTCTGTGGTTGTGTTGTTTTCAGTTGTTTTGGGTGGGGAGTTGTCTCTTTGGTTGGTTGTTTTTTTGTTGTTGTTGTTGTTTGTTTTTTTTAAATCAGTGTTCACAATGGTGAATTCATACAGACAATTTGCACTTCATTGTGTAAGTGGGGCTCACAAAAAATAGACCGTTATAATCTCTTCGTCACCACTCTTACGTTTTGTGCTTTTGCCCCTGTCAAATCAAACATCAGTTTTATATCGATTCCATTGCTTTTTTTTTTTTACACCACCCTACCCCTACCCCTACCTCTACCCCAAGGCATTAGTACAGTGTAGTACTGTAGACAGCAGGCTGGTAGGAGTTGAGAGTATCTTGCCAAATAACTAACACCGTCGTTTCCTCGCTCACTCACTGACTCACTCACTCAGTCCACTGTTGTCTCGTTAGTTGAGGATGGTTTGTAGGTAGTGTTGACCATACTGCCACGTTATTCATGTCAAAAGTGTATTTTACATACTGTTATTATTGAAATTATGCTCCTTACAAATCCTGTTGTTGGTTTTTTTTTTTTTTTTTTTGGCTTTCCGATAAAAGTGATCATTACAGGTTTGTTGTTATATGATGTGTGTGTGCGTGTGTGTGTTTTTATTGGGGAGGGGATAGGCTGGACAATCTCTTTGTGGCTTTTTTTTTTTTTTTTTTTTTTTTAAGAATAGGGAGGGGGATAGGGTGACATGACAAAAATTGTGGTAAAAATAGAAAAGAAAACCCAGCAGCGGCTATTAGTTGACTATGTAAAATGTTGACGTAATGCTTAAAATTTAATCAAAATAATTTTTCTTGATCATTATCAAAATTATCGAAGGATTGGGAAAAAAAACAACTACAAAAAAAAAAAACAACCTCAACAGCAACAAAACAAAAATGAAACAAACAACAACATAAAGTAGAAAGGTGAGATCTTTTTGAAAGCTGTTCATTATCTTCCCAGAAAACTTACTTGATTTACAGTAGCAGTTTTTGACAGTCTGTGACGTTAATTAATATCATGAACCAGATTATATCCACGTTGTGAAAAAAGTGACCAAAATAATTAAATTTGAGTCATTGTAAATGCCTTTCTTCTCTGCTTGTTTGGGAGTGGGCTAAGCTCAAATTTTCAGAAGAATGACATCCAAATCTGAAGAGAGAGTGAGGCTCACTGAGCGGTTTTCCCATCACTGAAATTTTAAAAAAAACGAAACAAAAAAAAAAACACCCACATCTAGACAGTAGCAATTTGACATAGAAGACGTTCTAGAGTAATTGTGTTTTCTGTGATGCAAGAGAGGTTTTAGACTAAAACGCAGAACAAATTGCAGTTTTCTTATGCCAATTTTTTGGTTTTTTTTGGTTTTTTTTGGAGGGGGGTATTTCTCGTCTCCACCAGTGTAGAAGTTTCACTTCGCCTTTAAGATGATCCCATTCGAGAGGAAGGAAGTCGCTCTGTCCTGGGTAGAAACAGTGTAGAAAATGTTGTGTAGCCTTGCCTGATAATGACTGTATGATATTGTTGGGATATTAGAGAGAGAAAAAACAAAATTCCAATCAAACAAAACTGCCAAGTCAAAATTAAAATGTCTGTAAAAAAATTTTTTTTTAAATTCAGGTTGTTTTATGACTTGATGGTGTTTGAAAAAAAAAGAAGCAAGTTTCAAACAAAAACACCAAGTCAAAGTTAAAATGTCTTTGTATGTTTACAAAAAAGAAAAAAATCTTTCCAGATGGTTTATGAGTTGATATGGAACGATATTGATGAAAAAGAAAATGATGATGATGATGAGTGCTGAAAAAATTGGGAGGGGGAGGAAGGGGGGGTGAGGGTAGTGTTGGTGATAGAAAGGTGGTTGTGGAGGTGTGCTGACGTGTTTGTTAATGTGAATGAGTCTCTCTCTCTCTCTCTCTCTCTCTCTCTCTCTCTCTCTCTCTCTCTCTCTCTCTCTCTCTCTCTCTCTCTCTCTCTCTCTCTCTCTCTTCTCACACATTTCTCCCACCCACCCCTCCCTCTATCCCCTGTCTGTCTCTCTCTCGCTTTGATGTTCCATGATTTATGTGTGAGGTCTTTGCACAGTAGAATATGTGTTGCAGTATGTGGAGACATGTGTATATGAAGAGGTGTTATGTAACAATGGTCAGTTTTCTGGCTAACCACTGGTGTGGGAAACAGAAGATGTACAGGTGTATTCTTTTGGTTGGTTGGTTTGTTTGTTTTTTTCGTTTTCGTTTTTTTTTTTTTTTAATGATTCATCGGTATTCATTTTTCTTTTTTTTCCTTTTTTTTTCTTCCCAGTATCAATTGCACACTTTTATTTTCCAATGAAGGATTCTTCAACTAAATACTGTCCTTGCTATGATTCATGTTTTTTATGAATAAAATTTGAAAATGCGTCACAGCCTGGTATGTCTTTGTGACTGGTCACTGGCTTTGTGCTCTGTCTGGCGTTGTCTTTCTGTCTTTCTCTCTCTTTCTCTCTCTGTCTTTCTCTGTCTGTCTCTGTGTCTGTCTCTCTGTCTCTGTCTCTGTCTCTGTCTCTCTCTCTCTCTCTCTCTCTCTCTCTCTCTCTCTCTCTCTCTCTCTCTCTCTCTCTCTCTCTCTTTATTATATGTCTTCATATTTGCTTGTTTGAATTAATCTGCGATGCATGCGTGCGATCAGAATGAAACTGTTTTTTTTTTTTTTTATTACATTTCTTGGCTAATGTTTTCTTAAGATTTTTTTTTTTACATTTGTATGTCAGTTTGTGTGTGTGTGTTTGTGTGTGTTTTGTGTGTGTGGAAATACATGTCCATGTGTATATGTATGTGTGTGTGTGTGACATTGATTAATTAAAGCGGAGTGACAGTAAGAAAGCTGTCGGGAGTTGTGCTGCAGGATTCCTTCTCCAGGGAAAGAAAGCCCTTTGGCACAGGGTATGTAGCTGACTTTCTATCAGTTTCTCTACAATCAATTATCCATAAGATTTTGAATCATTAGTACAAAAGATTTCTTGTCCTAAGATTTTTTTTCTCTTTTCTATATATTTTTTAAGTGTAATACAGCAATTTATCAGTCTCATAGATTCAAATTTTATATATATATTTTTTTTCAATGACCATCCCAGTGAAACGAGTATTCTAACAAGTGCAGTTGTGTTGGGTTTTTAAAATAATTTTTTGCATTGATTTTTGAAGCTTGCTTTGCCTTGGATTTTTTTGACTAACAGAGTTTTGTTTGTTTGTGTGTGTTTGATTGGTGGTGTGTGAGTGCCTGCCTGCCTGCCTGCATTGAGCATTATCTGCATCGTTGCATTGTGAGCAATTGCTTGCATCATGGTTGTTTCTAGTGCATTTATCGTGAGCATCTTGAGTGCATTTGGCAACAACTCCCTTTTTTTTTTTTTTTTTTGGTTTGATTTATTTTTCGGTTTGTTTGTTTTTGGTTCATTTTTATTATTGTTGTTATTATTATTTTTATTATTACTATCATTATCATTAACAATATTATTATTCTTATTATAATCATTATTGAAGTATTGATTGCTGTCTTTATTGCATAGTATGCTGCTCAAATCGGAGCAAGTGCTTCAGTATAATTTATTTTTCTTTTATTCCGAGTCTTTTGATCAAACCTTGTGCTTGTGGATAATGATGATGTATGTAAATTTATAATCAGAGTTTTTGCAGATATGCAGTGTGTGTGTGTGTGTGTGTGTGTGTGTGTGTGTGTGTGTGTGTGTGTGTGTGTGTGTGTGTGTGTGTGTGTACAATGTGTGGCCACGCACTTCTGAAAATATTGATAGGTATTTGAAAGAGAAAGAACAAAAAAAAACAACAACCATTGGAAGAGAGGGATTTGGGGGGGGGGGGGGGGGGGGGGGGGAACTGGAGTTGAATGTGTATACAAATTATGAAGTTGTGCATAATTTCTTCCACATAATCATCGTAAAGTCACTTCAATTTTCTTGGTTTGAATGTATACAGAGTTACAAAACTGTATTTGCCTCTCGACAAATTCACCTATAATTGTTACCCTACACATTGTAAAAATTTGCATATTTCTCTAATGTGAACTTTACCCACTAAAGGACATTGCACTACACTACACCACACGACACTACACACCAAACCACACCACACCACACCACACCACACTACACCACACTACACTACAGTACTACACCACACCACACCACACCACACCACACTCCACTACGATTGGATTGGACCCCACTACACCACACCCCACCCCACACCAAACCACACCCCACAAGTCCCTTAGAGTGGTAAGGTGCTCATCATTAACAGCTTAGAAGAGGGTGAATAGTTGTGTTTGAAAATAGTTTGGACAGCTTGTATATCAACGCTTATGAATTCAGCCACATTTTTCATAGTAGACAAGAAGTGCTTTTTTTTTTTTTTTTTTTTTTTTTTTTTTTTAAATCATCTTTCATTTTGTTTCAATATTGATTTTCATTGGCTTTTTCCTCACCACCAGGGGTTTTTTGTGTGTGTGTTTTTTTTGTTTTGTTTTGTTTTTTCTACAGAGTGCAACATGTGCAGACACAAAGCTGTATCAATATGTCTTTTTATGTTTGTCACATAAAAATCAACCTAAATTAGGAGCATTGCTCTTAAGACATGTTTCATTCCATCATTCGTTGCAACTTAAAAACGCATGGAGAAAAAAGGCTCAACACAGGAAGAAGGCATAATTTTTTTATCAATACACTTCTTAGCACATAACTGGAGCACACAATTATCGTTCATGCTCACACATGTCTATGTCGTGCCCATCATTGTGAACATGCCGACATGGCACACATTTGTCATCATTTCTGACACTGATCAGCACAAGTGCACAATTTTGAACATAAAGATTGTATAACAGTAGTGTTTTAATCTGTTTGTAGTCAAATACAACATTTTTGATTTGCCAAGCTGAGATAGGTTTTTGAGCATCCGTGTCCAAATCTGAGCAATCCCCATGAAGTGATAGGGAAAGATATTGAAGATCTCCCTGGGTAACACCCATTTGAGATCTGAGAGTGTATGTTTCTTCTCCTTTGTGTGAGAAGTGTGGATAAGATCAACAGTTGATATCCCATGATGTTCCATGTCTATATGTATGTGAATAGTGAATATATATATATATATAGTAGTATATCAAGACATTGAGAGTTGATAAGTTGTGCATGAGTTTTGAAAAGAGTCGTTTGTCTGCTGGTTGACCTAGAGAGACAGGTCAATTCATGGACCTGTATTTTAGGCGATGGAGTACTATTAATGAGGCTGCCTTTTTTTTCGGATTGAAGTTATTGTTCTTATCAACTTGTTTAGATTAGTGACGTCGCGTTGCTCCCTCTCAAATCAAAGGCAAGTCATATCATGGTACTACTATTTTATTCGTGTATTTGTTTCACATCCTCTTTTTCTGTATGACTTAACTTCTGATGGACAGGTGAAATCCTGTGTAAAAAAAATCTCACAGTTGTCTTGCATTTGCACTTGTCTTTTGCCTTTTTGGTGCTGTGTGTGACTGTCCAGTATGGCCTGTGGGAACAATCTGGGAAATTGATCCTTCAAAAAAAAAAAAGAAATTAAAAAAGAAACTTTTTCATGTTCTCTTCTTGTAACTGTAATCCACCTGTATGCTTGGTGAAAGGGCTTCTTCATTCATACCAGTGGCTTGGAGATCTGTGCCTTCATTTGAGGGCAAAAGTCTTTTTCTGTTTTAAGTGCCAACACCCATGCACATAATATACACTAAGTACGGACACCGGTATGCTCAAAAACGTGCAGAAGAAAGTGAAGTAAAGAAAGGAAAGTGTTGCAGTTCACTATCGACAATTTGCAGTGGAAAGCTGAGGAGAGAGATGGACAGTGGACAGTTTTCAGAAAAACAACCAGCTCCTGCCTGGCAAGTGGTCCAAGTTCTTTACTTCTCACTTAAGAGATGATTTTCAAAACTTTTCACTTTATGGGTATAAAGCTTATTTTCGTACGTTAGAATCTGACAGAACACAGAAATGCCAGAAACTTCGTTGAGTATATTGCACTAGTGGGTATGAACATTATGAAAATAGTAACTGCATCATGATATCAAAACCACGCATAACTGTTGGCACCGTTTTCTACTTCATGTCTGGATACCATTTCCTTTCATCACCTTCACTCTTTTTCTCGCTTACAATCGACATCTAGAGCCAGGCCTCTGCACAAATACGCTCATTTTTAAACTGAGAAAATGTGTGTGATTTTTGTGTCAGGTGATGGGATCAGTATCCAGAGCTGTTCTGTGGCTGTTGATTATTTAAACACTTCTGCTTATGGATGCTCTGTGGGCATTTTCACTCTGTCTACACTTCGCTCACTGTCTGTCTGTCTGTCAGTCTGTCTGTCTCCAGCAGAAACTGCTCAATGCACGGCGTCTGTTTTGTAATTCAAGTCTTTCTCACACTTTTTCTGCTTCTTCTTCACATTTTTTTTATATGCTTGTCACATCTTCACAAACAAAAGATTTGATCACTTTTTTTTCTTTTCCTTTTCTTTTTTTTTTGGTTTAAATTCATGTGTGGTGATTTATCCTTAACATGCTCATATTTTTCACATCATTGAAGAAGTCATTCTTGTCTACATACAGCATCAGACATAGATTTTTAAAGATTTTTTCTTTGGTTTCTAAACCTTCATAAAGCATTAGTTCATCATATGTGTCGTTATCTAGTAAGACCATGCCACAGTTTTTCATTGTGTTTTCAGGAAGGGAAGGTAACTTTAGTCTTGCTTAGTTGTAAAAGGTTTGGGCATATCTAGCAAGGGTGTGTTGATCTTGGCAAGGGTATGTTGTAGAGAATGTTTTGTGTTACGTATTACAACAACAAAAAACATCGTGTTAGTATTTTAGGAAAGGTATAGTTATTCATTGAGAAGAGATTGAGAAGAGGCTAAGATTATGATATGACAAGGGCATGATGTTAGCTAAAGACTGTAACCAGGGCATTTTGTGTGCATGCATGCTTGTTTCTGGCCTTCTCTGAGCTGCTTCTTTGCCCCGCTTTGCATGACGGATGCTGTTTCGTTTTTTTATCAAACAGTGTGAGTTCCTGTATCGCTTTTTTATATCTATATATTTATATACCTCTGCTTTCCCTTGGCTAATACTGTTTGTTTGCCATGCATGTGTTCTCCTGGTATTATTCATAGATGTGGCTTTGATTATTAATTTCAATGGGGAAGGTCTTTTAAATATTCTCTGTCTCTGTCTCTGTCTGTCTCTCTGTCTCTGTCTCTGTCTTCTTCTCTGTGTCTGTCTGTCTGTCTGTCTGTCTCTCTCTCTCTGTCTGTCTCTCTCTCTCTCTCTCTCTCTCTCTCTCTCTCTCTCTCTCTCTCTCTCTCTCTCTCTCTCTCTCTCTCTCTCTCTCTCTCTCTCTCTCTCTCTCTCTCTCTCTCTGTATCTCTGATTGTTACAGTTCGGTTTACAGATAATTTAATGTACAGCAGCTTTCTTTTGTCTTATGTCATGTTTATACTAATTATGATATAGTTGTATTAATCTACATAACAGTATGAATTTCAGCCCCCCACTAGAGATTTTCTTTAAAAGTAATGCAAGAGAAGAAGGGGGGGGGGGGGGGAATCAGTGTAATGTGGAAAATACGACTTCATGCTGATTGTGCTGTAATGTAATTAATCAGCGCAGAAAGACTCTGAGATGTAATGAGGACAGTAACCTCACAGGACGAAAACAGGAGACAGTATTTTTGTCGTGTCAGAGTCCACAAGATTAGAGAATGAAACAAACAGTGGGTAAATCATGCTGATTTCATTAAACAGAAAACAGGACAGAAGTTGAAACGTTTAAACCCTAGCCATGTCCAGGTGATATTGGCGTGTGGTCAGTGTTATATAAAGGCTTAACATGGTTTGACTGACTCTGATGGCTTCAGTGTGGTTGCCAGGGTGCTAGTATTTATTTGCTCAGGTGCATGACATGCCTCTTGTTTTCGACCATTTATGATTTCACATGCCTGCCTTTACCTTTTTTTGTTATTTCTTTAGCTTTCAATTTGATTTTTTGTTTTTTCCTCACTTTTTTGCCTTTTCTTCCTCTTTTTTTTTTCTTGTTGGTGTTAGACACAATATTTGGTTGCTTGTTTTTTTTTTTAAAGTATGTCTTGTCAGGTTGTTTTTGGAGTGGTGGTTGAAATTCGTGTGCGTGTGTAAGTATGTGTGTATGTGTACGTGTCATTGATGGAATCACACAGATCACACTTACCTTGTCAGTAACACCCCCCACCACCCACCACCATCACCACCCCACCACCACCCACACCACCCCACACCCTACCACGCACCTTAATGGGTTTTTCCCTTTTTCTTTCTTTGTTTTTCAGATCCGTGTTGTAAATGCTTTCCAAATGGACTTAGATTCGCACATGGACAGCTACGATAAGCGTAGCCGGCCGTCAGTGATAAGCCTACAGTCCCTGCAGGCCGCCCGGGGAGGGGTTAGTAAGAAGCCCATTCTGGCCAGCTCGCCCGAGGCAGACGAGTCGACCAGCTCGCCCTTCTTTGGCCGAAGCGAAAGCATACCCTACGCGGATGAGTGAAAAGGGGGTGAAAAGGTCTGGGTCACAGGTCACAGGTCACTTTTTGTGTTGATGAGCCCCGGTTCTGCTTTTCTCCTCAACTCCTCTCCCCTCTCTCCCCTGTCCCCCTCAACTCCCCCTCTCCCCTCTTTCCCCTTAACTCCCTCCTCCCCTCTTTTTGGCTTTGCAAACCGATTCAGGGAAGGATGACGATGTTTTTCTGCCCTTAGATCATAATGGTGACGTGAGTGTGTCTGGCACAGAAGACAGTGGGAAGATCTCCCCCCCCCCCCCAACCCCCCTACCTGAAGTGTTTGAATGAGGACTTGTTAAGGCACCGCGCTTTTCTTTTTTTTTTTGGCCATTTTTTTATATGCTTGGTCACACACTACAGAGAGAGAAGATGGGTGAGCGTTTGGGACTTTTTTCTTTTTTTTTCTGCTAAATGGTTTGTTTGAACATGAAGAAAGGGGAAAAAAAATAATGATAATAAAGAGAGTGGCAATGAATGTGGAAAAACTTGGGTCATTTCTGTCACATTCATGACTTTTGAAACTGTTCACCCTCCCTTTTTTTTTTTTGAGTAAGAAAGTGGTGATGTACATAGTGACTTGATTCCTTTGGGTAGATGGTAGGTAGCATTGAGGACTCTGGGTTAGTCAGTCTCCTTCCTTCCTTCCTTCCTTCCTTCCTTCCTTCCCTCTTCTCCCCCTCTTGTTTCATGGCTGAAGTCATTGTGTGTGTTTGGGGGGGGGGGGGTGCTCCCTCCCTCCCTCCCTCCCTCCTCTCTCTCTCTCTCTCTCTCTGTGCAATGAACAGTCATGAAGGATCTCCTCCATGTTGACCTGTGGGGTCAGGTCAGGTCAGGTCAGTCAGGTCACAGTACTGCTGACTGATAGGGTGTCGCCGGTCGTCAGTTTGTTGTCAGGTCAGGTCAGGTCACAGTGCCATGGGTCACCCAGCCGTCATGGAAGCAAGGCCCAGAACTCAGTCAGAAAACAGGAACAGCTATCGTGCATGCTAAGTTTGAGTAGGGCCTCAGTGGTCCATTGAGCTAGAGGTAAAATCGTTTTTAAAAAGAACGTTTTGCTACCCCCATTTTGTACATAAACATGCATCAGGATATATCATGCAAGCTATACTGGTACTTAACGCATACTAAGTATGCGTAAGAACAGTCTCATGTATGCACTATAGGTCAATCACATTCTTACACCCACAAAGACAATTCTTGTCTTTAATGCAATACAATTCCACAAAGACAAACTGGTTTCATTCAAGGCATAAGATGCACAGGTCAGCTCAGCTTCTGGCGCGGTCAGAAACGAGGAGAAAGTGACTGATAGGCTACCTATGCTATGCACACCACCGTTGCCTCAGGAAGTAAGGCTTGCTCACAGCTAAATACAGTGTGGCCCACACATCTCCCACAGTCTTGGTTACAAGCTGGATCCATGCGGCAAGCCATTGCCAGTATGTCCCAGACATCTAGAAAGATTGAAGCTCATATTCCAACATTTTCCAAGGTGGAAAAACTAAAAACCAACAAACTTTTTTCTCACTCACACATACAAAAACTAGCATAAAGTCAAGATCGCTTCAATAAATAGGATGTCAGACACGTTCAACACATCAAGAGTTGGGTTGTTGTTGTTTTTTCCCCTGCAAGTGTGGTAGAAAGAGAGAGAAAGAGAGCCCTTTTTAGCTATGTAAGATCACAGGGTGGGGGGGGGGGGGGGGGGGGGGGTGATAGTGGCCAGTGTGACAGAAGGACGCGGAGAATGAACAGAGATGACAGCAAAAAACACTGAGGAGTGAGTGAGCTGTCAGCGTTACCAGTTAGTGATCAGGGGCTGGAAGTGTCTTGGGGTTTCAGTCAGAAACTGAAGGCGCCTGAAAGGACTGGACACACGGGGGAGGGTTTAGCGGCCCCCAAAAAACCCGGACCCCTTACCACAGACGCGTTTGTTTCTACAGTGTCAGGAACTGTTGACGTTGACACATCAAATCGGTGACCTTTATTTATGAAAGGAAGTCCTGTTGTCACTGTTTGCGCTGGACTTGTGTGTGTGAATTGTATATTATTATCCCTTGGCTGGATTTTTTTTTTTTTTTGGTTTGTTTTTTGTGCTCTCTTCTACTACATGACATGCACTGTTGTGTTCTTCTCCCTGTGGATGTGTGTTTCGGTTTTTTTTTTAACACTGCGATCAGTTCTGGATGCACTAGCCCACACACACCAAGCGCTCTCCCTCCACCCACCCAAACCCAGTTCAGCTTCAATGGTGTTTCTCGTCTTGTTTGTCTGTTTGTGGCTGTTCTCCGCCCATCTCTTCACCAAAACTGCTCACTTGCCTCAGTCCCTCCTCCTCCCTTAATTCTTGTTCCCTCCCCCCCCCCCCCCCCCCCCGAAAACACATGTGTTCTTTGTAGGTGGCCCTTGCTGTCTCTCGATTGTCATTCCAAAGTGCTTGATTAGATCTATCTATCTCTTTTTTGTCCACATGTTCACCGTTTCATACATAACGCACATTGTATTTTCACTTTTGAAACCTGACTGGCTGCTGCTGACGACTCTCACTTCGGGTATATATATATATATATGTGTGTGTGTGTGTGTGTGTTTTGTAGTCAGCTGTCCTTTTTGTGTGTCCAGTGACTTGGAGTGTAGCACTGATGGCCAGGTGTGGAGTTGTCCCCCCTTCCTTCCTTTTCTATCCCCCTTGCTCTCATCTCCCTCTCCCCTGTCCCCAGTTCCCTCCCCCCCCCCCCCCCCCCGCCCTCTTCCCCAGTGTTTGTGTTGGCTAGCCAAAAAGCTTGAGAGGATAGTTAGACACGACGATGTCAGACACTGGACTCTGACCGTGGTCACCTTGAACACCCAGAGAGAGACAGAGTGACGTGTATGGCTGTATTGCACAGTTACATGTTTGATAGCAGTGCAGTGTTGGGGGGTAAGGGGAGGGGGAGGGGTAGACGGGGGGTTTGCCATTAGGGGGGAGGGGGGGGGGTGTCAGTGTTGATGATGACTCTCACCTTGTCCTGTGTGTTTCACTTACCTTGAGCCGCCATGAACTGTGAGTGAAATCAGTCAGCCCAGGGAGGATGCGCATCGCGTCACGTCGCGTCACGTCACGTTACGTCACGTTACGTCGCGTCACCACAGCTTTCGCCTGGCCTTCAGACTGGGCCTTCTCCTCCCTCCCTCCTTCTCTTTTTCCCTCCCTCCCTCCCTCACGTCTTGCTCTGGCACATCCCAAAGTGTCCATTTTGTTTTTGGTTTGTTTTCTTCTTTTTTTTATGTATTCTTCCATCTTCCACATGGAAAACAGGAATTATGAAGTTATGGATTTTTAGTAATATTTGTAGAACTGAGATTGTACTTAAAATGTTAGATGATTTTGGTGGGGTTGTGGTTGTTTTTTTTTGTGTGGCTGACAAGGATAAGTAAGTGTAAGGTTTAATGCTGAAAAGAAGGAGCTGAATAACTGAAATGTGAGTTGTTCAAGGTAGAGTAGGGTCGTCATTTGTTGCTGAACAGAATTACTGGAATGTGAAGTATTCAGGGTAGGGTAGGGTCGTCAGCAAGCGAAGAACTTTAACCCAGAGCAAAAAGATTGCAAAGGACTATATAGTTTTCTTTTTTGTCGTAGTGTCTTTTTTTTTTTGGGGGGGGGGGGGGGGGGGGGGGGGGGGGGGGGGGGGGGGCAGGTTTCCTTTTTTTCTGCTATCAACTGTACTTTCAACATCTTCAGCAATGAGTTTTTAAATGTGAGAAATTTTGGTGATGGGGGGGAAAAATAAGCCTTTTTTTTTTGTTTTGTTTGTTCAGAACTGGAGTATTCTTACTCCAAATAAGCATGCAGATATCGTCACTAACACAAGAGTAGTACAGTACTTGTATTAATTCAAACACATAATAAAAGTGCTGGTGCTTTTTGTTTCCGCATCAGAAACAGTGTCTGGTTCGTCCAGATACACCTGCCCCCTGGGCAAAACTCGCAAGGCCTCAAAGCTCTGTATCTATCCACAAGTGGAGCGTACACAACACTGATACCGCTTCTGGAGATTGTATCCACAACACAGGGGAAAGGATAGTCAAGTCAAACTTTTATTTCCAAATGGTACATTGAACAAGCAGTGCAATTGCTTTTTTTTTTTTTTTCATGAAGCCATCCATCTAAGAAAAAAAGATCATAAAGATAAAGATACGAGCCATTTGCTGAAAACACATCCTCACTCATCAAATGTAAAAAAAAAAAATAATTAAAAAAAGAGAACAGATTTGCCATGTGTTTTCTGCCATCAGAGTTTCTAGTGCTTGGTTGGAGGTAAGGTTTTTTGTGTGGTAAGGTATTATTATTATTGTGAGAAGGACAAAGGAAGAGGGTGACCAGAGTACTGCAGTGTGTGGCGTCACACACAAGCCTCTGTTGTTGTGATAGGCGGTCGTGGGTGGTAGGCACAAACTTTCAGGCGTCGTGTGCAGTTTTTGAGATATTAGGGTTTGGTTGTTTGTTTTTTTTGTACATGTGTGAACGAGATTTTTTTTCCCCCCTTTTTTTTCCCCCAGTGTTGAAATTCAGCAACGATAGTGTTTACTAATTTATTTATTTGTGCAGTTTGAGTTTTTGTGTGTGTGGGGTTTTTTTGTTTGTTTGTTTTTTTTACTCTGTTGTGTAGTGAGTTTATGATTGCATATGAAATGTTGATGAAATGTTTGCCACCAATGCATCAGAAGAAAGGTGTATAGAAACGTTCGTTCAGAGTGTACACCATTTGTATGTGATTTTGAGTCATCCGTCTGAAGTTCACAGTGGATTGTTGAACTATGTCCTTTTTTTTAACCTTTTTTTTTTAAAACTTCCTACATCCTTTCAAAACCTTGTTGATACGTTTTGTATATTTATAAATGCGTGTATGTTTATATACTTACATGTGGCTCTCTCTCTCTCTCTCTCTCTCTCTCTCTCTCTCTCTCTCTCTCTCTCTCTCTCTCTCTCTCTCTCTCTCTCTCTCTCTCTCTCTCTCTCCACACCACACACACACACACACACACACACACACACACACACACACACACACACACACACACACACACACACACACACACTTGCTCATGCGCATGCATATACACGCACAGAGTGTCTGCCCACAGCGCGCGTGTGTGCGTGTGTGTGTGTGTTATCGTTTACATGACAGTGACAATGCTTTCAGCACAAGATGTAGGTACGTACAGTAGCGGTCACCCAGTCTTAGTCACAGCGACATCATACCGCTCAGCCAGACTGTGTGGCTGTGTATTTCATGGAGGATAGAGAAGAGATTCCTTGTCTGTATGGAGGAGTACATGTGGGGTGTTTGCAACTCCCTTCACCTAGTGAGTGTGAGGGATGTACACCTCCAGTGTGACAGAGCAGCGTAATTGGAAAGTGGTCCATCATTATCTCTAAGTCATTCACATCACAGAAGAGGATAATGCCGTGTGTGTCCCAAGCAAGTCATCAGGTCTTTTTCATAAGCACATTGATGTTAACGAACTAGAGCCAGCTTGAGGAGTTTTATGTCCTGGCATCTTTCAGAGGTGGGGTTTTGTGCTATGTAATCTTTCAGAAGCAGAGGAAATGTCCTATCAACTTTCAGAGGTGGGGGTTTTGTGTTCTATAATCTTTGAGAAGGGGATGAAATGTCCTAGTAACTTTCAGAGGTGGAGTTTATATTTTAACATCTTTCAGAAGTGGATTTCAAGACCTGGCATTGTTCAGACACTTGCAGCACAATCAGAGCTGTGAGTTAGTGGCGAGATGTCTCCAGTAGACTTCAAAGTACATCTGAGAGAGACAGAGACAGAGAGAGAACTGTAACTGCCCACCCCTACAGACCTTGCCTGACAAGGTCCACAAGTAATATAAACCACGAAGGCATGAGGATTGTTCTAAAGCAGGCATCAGAACGTTAACTTATTAAGAGTGATGTTCAGTTCCTATATTTCAACATATTCCCATTCACATTGGTGGAACAGTAACAACATGCTGATAAAGTGTAACGATTACTGCACATTGAGAGTTCATAGAGACCTTCCACATGACCTAAAACGTGAAGTGAAACACGATCCACAATAAAAAGTTATCAAATTAACTTCAATCGTAGGCACCTATCAGTCTCGGAAGACTATGGAGTTGCGCCCTAGTCTTCAGAGCGCAAAGCCTGGGTAAGTAAGTATGGAGGGCAAGCTGTTACCCATGCAGCAGACCTTGGCCAAGTGGTCTTAGGACAAAGGACGGGCAGGAGTTGACATAAAGGCATGGACGGCAGCTCTAGTTGGTCATGAAAGCTTGTAGAAGCTGCCTAGGAATAATCTGTTGAGAATTCGCTGCTGCTGCTGCTTTTTCGATGTTCAATAACTCGGTGTTGAAGGTGGAATGCTGTGATAGAGGGGGTGGGAAGTAGATATATGCTCATATACCAGCCATGTGTCTTTACCACAGCATGTGTCAAGGTGAAGGGTAGGGTGGAAAGGTTGTCTGCTGCATGTAGCAACGTCTCTTCTGGAGTCTTCTGTGGGCAGCCTGGCCTGGTTTGCTGTACAGGATGGCTGTGAGCATTCAGCTGTCATGGGCCGTGTTTTGCAGGTTATGTCAGTGACCTGACATGACAGGGCTTAGGGTCAGTGCTGTTGTTGTTGCCGTGTCTTGTGTGTGTGCTGCTGCAGGAAAGAATCTGCTGCGTGAATGGCTGGCATCCCTTGACAGGCCTCAGAGAAAGTGGCTGGCATCCCTTGACAGGCCTCAGAGAAAGTGGCTGGCATCCCTTGACAGGCCTCAGAGAAAGTGGCTGGCATCCCTGGACAGGCCTCAGAGAAAAATTAATGGCTGGCATCCCTTAACAGGTCTCAGAGAACATGGCTGACATCGCTAGTCCGAGAAAATGGCTGACATCGCTTGTCAGGTCTCTGAGAAAGGGTTTTACCTTGGTGTTGGGGTCAGGGGGAGACTTCTGGAACTCTCACTGTTGAGGGCTTTTCTTGTCCTGCTGCAGGTCCTGATGGAAAGTTGTATACTGGCATTGTGTTGTATGAATATGGAGTGTCGTAAAAAAAAAAAAAAAAAACCCATAGTTTTCAACCGCCAACATTCTGTAACTTCGTAACTGGAGAAAAACAGTATTTTCCTCTCAATTTGAAATGATGCTGAAATCTCTTTTTTGTGAGTCCGATGAATCAAGTACTTGTGTATGTCTGGGGTAAGCCTCTATTCCTGGTGCATAGAAAACAAAACAAAGCAAAAACTAGCAGGACCGTTCCCAGACAGGTGACGTAAATGACTGAGGAAAAAGACGAGTTAGGAGAAGAAAGGGGAAAAGAAAGGAAAACATCGATGTTGAGAGCAGAGATGTGGAACCACTGTAGCTCTGCTCTTCAAGGAAAACACCTGTGTTGAGAGCAGAGATGTGAACTACTGTAGCTCTGCTCTTCAAGGAAAACACCTGTGTTGAGAGCAGAGATGTGAACTACTGTAGCACTGCTCTTCGTCAGCGAGTTAGGAGAGAGAAAAAAAGGAAAACACCGATGTTTGAGAGGAAAGATGAGGACCTACTGTAAGTAGCACTGCTCTTCGTCAGCCAAGCTGACCAGATTTAACCCATTGTTTCTGAAATTGCTGTGGTAACTACTCTACTAAAAAAACGCCATTGTGGTTTTGAAAGGATGGAACGAAGCGGATGAGAGAAAGAGATGATTGATGTCTGTGGGGTTCTGAGACATTTTTGACACGACACGTAACCTTTCCCCCTCTCTGATATCCCAACCATTGCCACAAATGTTGCTGTTTGCACCGTCGACGATGAAAATGATCTCTTGTTCATGTTGTTTGTTATTCTCCCTAGCCTGTGTTGTCTGTTCCCTCCTCCCCTTCCCCTGTGGTGTGGGTTTGTCAACACACACACATATACACACACACAGAGCTAGCACTCGGAATGTAGTCTTGATTGGTTGGTTAGTCATGTTGACACTCTACTGGAGGGGTGAGTGTCCGTTATGCATACTTTTGATTTTTATTTATTATGGTTTTTTTTTGTGTGTGTGTGTGTGTGTGTGTTGGTTTGTTGTTGTTGTTGGATTTTTGTTTTGGTTTGTACTGGTTTTATGTTCGGATTATCCAGTTTCACGACATGATTCACATTTTTA
>CM060332.1:48406370-48411370 GCA_030674155.1 Stramonita haemastoma | reverse complement strand
ATGTATGCTGACTGATGTTTTTAGACGTCATCGGACGGGATAGCCTAGTGGTCAGAACATTGCGCTCGCAATCTGACGATCCCGGTTCGAATCTCGTTCAAGGGATTTTTTCTCCTGGAGTTAACATCAGTGCCAACTCCACTCTCCCCAAAAGTCCTTCGGATGAGACTTTAAACCGAGGCCCTGTGTGCACGCTGAGCATCTTGCAGTACACATTAAAACCTGTTCCGCTTTTCCAAAGAGTAGACCATTATGTACCGGTGTGAACAGATGAGAAAATTTACAGAACCGTATACACACGGGGACTGGATATGAAAAAAACATATACGTGCTTATTTCATTATCTTCGATATAAAAGAATAAATAATGTTGAAGGAGATGTTTCACAAACATTGGGATTTTTCACTCAGAGCGAACATTGGCTTTGACACCAAGGATGAGACGAGAAACCGAGGTCCCATGGGTTACACATCATTATTTAGCGCACATAAAAGAACTTGCGGCAACAAGGTTGTCCCTGGCAAAATTCTGTTGAAAAAAGCCACTCTAATAGAGAAACATACAGTTGCAGACAGGAAAAACAAACAAAAATGGGTAGGCGCTGCACTTGTGGCGACGCGCTCTCCCCGGGGAGGGCAGCCCGAATTTCACGCAGAGGAATCTGCTGTGACATAAAAGTGGTATAAAAATATTTTTTAATAAATTGTGATTTTTCACCCAAAGTGAACATTTGCTCTGACCACGAGTCTTTTGGCTAAGGTTAGACACCAAGGCTGAGACGATAAACCAAGGTCCTGTGCATAACATGCACACAGTGCACGGAATAGAACCCACGGCAACAAGGGAGTCGTCCCTGGCCAAATTCTGTAGGGGAAAAAAAGCTACTTTGGCAGGGAAACAACTACACACACAGACAGGAAAAGAAAAAAAAATAATGGGTGGTGCTGCTCTTGTAGTGATGATGGGCTGTCCCCAGGGAGAGGAGCCCAAATTTCACACACACAAAATCTGTGGCGACTGAAAGTGCAAAACAATACAGTACAATACGAAACAAAACAAATGCATGCATAACATCTTGGTTCATGTTAAAAACCCACCCTGGGAGCGGGAAAGCCTAGTGGTTAGAGCTCCTGATCGGAGGGGGCCTAGGTTTGAGTCCCGAAGAAGCTGCCTGTTTTAGAGGGGTTTTTCCCCCTGGAGTTAACGCCAGTAGCCTACTGACTCCACTCCCCAAAGCCCTGCGGATGACTCTATAAACCAAGACTATAAACTGTTGCATAGAGTGATTTGGACTTATTACACCGGCTCATCTTCGGTTTGGTTGAAGACTAAGCAGACTCACATAGTCATTCACGGAATGTTCAAGGCACTGTAACACTTTGTATTGAAAAACTGAAAGCGCCAGACGATGCTGAAAGTTTTTGTTGTTGTTTGTTTTTTATTGCATGATGGTCAGTGATGATGCGGATGATGTGATGCTGCTGCTATGGAAGTGCATGGGCTTTGAGACTTGTTGACAGAGCTGTGTTCTACGTTCCCCATCACATCTTCCAACGTCAACTGAGCCCAAGAAATACAAGCACCTGCAGTGTTGTTCAGGTAATTTGGGCAACACTCTCAAAATGGCATTTGTATAGTGGAAGGAAGGTGGCAGGATGGTTAAGACGTTCGCCTGCCAACAAGTAAACCGTGAGGTTCTGGGTTCGATTCCTAGCCTCGCCCTTCCCAGTAGTGACGAAAAAGAAATGAACTGAATATCAAAGTCATTCGGATGGGGCTATAAACCGAGGCCCCGTGTGCGAACGCACGCGGAACATCTTGCGCACACGTTAAAAACCCGTTCCGCCTTTCGGAAGAACAGGCCAATGTGTGCCGGTAGGAGCGGATGACAATATAAAAGCCAACATGCACACATGTGTGTTTAGACACCATCCGTGGGGAAAAAAATGGGGAGTTGGAGTCCCAGGGCGGTTCGGGGCTGTATATGGCAACGTTCTGGCGGCTCCTGCGACGGCACTGAAACCATTCGTATCGGTGATTGTCTTTCCAATGGATCATTCCAGTGACGTGGAGAGGGGGGTTCTGCTGCATGGGTAACAGCTTACCTTCCATACTTACCCAGGCTTTGCACTCTAGAACCAAGAGCCAACTCCATAGTATTCCAAGACTGATGAATGCCTACAAAAATGAAGCTTGATTATGTGGTCCCAGTCTTCCCAATGAGCCCATAGCAAAATCGCTCTGGGTAGGATATATATAGGATGAATATAAGGTTGGATGACGTTAATATAGATAATTTGTATTACTAGAGATCGTTCATTCTTTCCATCATACGAACTGCTTTGTAAGGCTGGATGCACAGTAGATCAGAAACTGTTCTTGCATCACTGTTTAATTATTGATATCTCATCTCATGGACACTTCTAGTTAATAATGTGCATATGTATACAGACAATGAACCATATTGTTCTTTTTTATTATTCATAATGTATTAGGTCTTGGTCGACTTTTAATGTTTTATTGTTAAAAAAAGTTATAGAGTGAAGTTGTTAAAAGTGCGTCTAGTCAGAAGGATTTAATTGCCTTTAGTTTGCAGCCAAATAACTGGTGTGTAAAATGTGATAATACATTTTAAAGTGTGCACTTTCTAGATTATTTTGACATATAGTATAAGTCACGCTCCTATCTAACTTCCGACAACAACAACAACCAGAACACAGTGAAAAAGTTCCAAACTTTACTGTCCAAATTTAAAAAAACAAACAAAACACCAACACACCACAAACACACACACACACACACCACACACACACACACACACACACACACACACACACACACACACACACACACACACACACACACACACACACACACACAAGGCTCTAAATCTAAATCTTAGATACTAAACCCTAACTTCATAATTATCCCGTATTTCCTTCCCTCCCCACTTTCCCCAACAGTCAGGAAGCACGTTTCACATGCTTTCCTCAACCCCTCAACTCACAGTCTCCACACACCGCACCCCATGAGTTGTCCATGGGCTGTTGAGTTTCCAGGCAGGATTGATTTGATTTTGATTTATTCTTTTATATCGAGGATAATGGAATAAGCACTGGTGTGCTTTTTTCTTCCAGTCCCCGTGTGTATGCAGTTTTGTAAATGTCATCTGTTCCCACCGGCACACGACGGCCTACTCTTACGAAAAGCGGAACAGGATTTAACGTGTGCGCAAGATGTTCTGCGTGCGTTCGCACACGGGGCCTCGGTTTACAGTCTCATCCGAAGGAGAGGAAAGAGAGGAGAGTGGAGTCAGCACTGATGTTAACTCCAGGAGAAAAATCTCCTCGACCCGGAATCGAACCGGGTCGTCAAATTGCCAGGCAATGTTCTGACCTCTACTAGGCTATCCCGTCCGGAGGTGGGGTAAGGGGGGGGGGGGGGGAAGAAGGGAAAGGGGTCAAGGGGAAGAGGGATGGATCCAGGGGAAAAGGGCAAACAGGGGCATGGGAAGAGAAAGGGACTCAGGCTGGGGACGAGGCACGAGACACGAGACACGAGACACGAGCACGAGACACGAGACACGATACACGAGGCACGAAACACGAGAACGAGGCACGAGGCACGAGGCACGAGACACGAGACACGAGGCACGAGGCACGAGACACGAGGCACGAGACAGGTCTGACTCCACTGCTGAAGACAAACCAGACACCTGTAACAGGCAACACTTGCTGCCTCCTGAGCATAATGCTGGTAACTAGCCTAGCCCTGGTGTTTAGAATGATTTTCCTGGATTCCTCTGAGGTTGACGAATTGTCTGTCTCTTTTCAGAGCTACAGATTCCATATCCAGTCCTCAGGGAACTATATATATATATATATATATATATATATTATATATATATTATATATATATATATATATATATTATATATATATATATATATATATAACCCAATCTAACGCTTCATAATAACTATCCACGTCCAAATGGACTTATTTCCAAAACGTTCAAAAGACCCTGCCATTAAAGATACATTATCCTTACAGAGAAAGAATATCAAGCCACACCTACCGTCTATCACACTCACGATTGCACTATATCACACACAACTCAAAATTTCCTTATCAATTCCAACATAAGAATACTGAGTATTAAGAAATATAATTAAAGGTCTTTCAACTAGAACCATTGATATTTTAAAAAACATAAACTAAGGATAAAATACCCCTGTGTTCACTCTACGAAAATACTAGTTTTACTTTACGAAAAATAAAGCATACTTCGGAGCAAAACACCCACAAAAGCTTATATCCATTTAACGGGAGTGTTCAGTTAACACAAGACTGATAACAACCATCACAACACCACACCAAACCAAACATACGGCACACCCCTGCACCCAAGATGGATGTGACAAGACGGATAATGACGAACAGCAACAAATAAAAATATCCAGGACCTCCAGAGCGCAACCTTCTACGAGGACTCCCTCCTGCTCTCCCAAGTGGAGACAAATAACTATACCGCGCCCAACAGCAAGGCTGGAACAGCGACCAATGTCCTCTCCAAAGACTGACTCTCCTCTTTAAGGCTACAGCCCCTGAGCTGACCAAACCCTCACTCCCACCCAGGAACTTCAGGAGAAGCTCGCCTAAATGAAGAAAAGCAGAGAGGAAGGAATGGTCGTGCAACCCAGTGGGAGTTTATATGCACAAAAGGAAGGGGGAATGATCGAAATACGCCAAGAATGCTTATGTGCATGCAGGAACCTATGCTGGACATACACTCACAACCACAGACACACAGAACCAGTATGAGAAACATGTGAACCTTGACGATATGTTTAGCTTTGTTGTGTGGGCAGCAAGATAATCATCACTGAAGTTGCCTGAAAAACATAGAGGTTTCCCCCATTAAGGCCTAAAGGGGGCAAGTTATTTGCAACTTGGGGATATTGTCTTTGCAGACTTTGTAGTCTATGCAACAGGTATAAA
>CM060332.1:48402295-48406270 GCA_030674155.1 Stramonita haemastoma | reverse complement strand
TCCTTCCGAGGTTGACTAAGATAAAAATTTTGCATTTTGGACCATTTTTCTCACCGTTAAGGTTTGCTTTCCGATTCAAGAGATTCTAAACACACCTGTGGATGGGGTTTTTTTTGTTTTTTTTTTTTTTAAAATACATCCTTTCTCGCCACAGAAGGCCTACTCTTCCCGGAAAGGGACGGAAACAAGTTTTAACGTTTTTTGTTTTTAGTATTAATTTTTGCACTTGCTGATATTAAAAATTTTTGTCAGCGCATTTAAAAGTTTGCTTGTTTTTCATTTATGATTTGGGGGTTTTGGTTTTATCTTGACGAAAAATGTGGACAAAAAGTAAATCGTAAAAAATTTAATTTGAAATTCTGAATTTTTTTTTTAAAAAGGGGGGGTTTTTTATTCCCCTTTAAATTTGGTCTAAGAGGGATTGGGGAAACCCCCCGTTATTGCCCAAAACTTTACCCCGTCCACTAGATGGGTGGTGGCCTCATACAAGTTTTCGGGAACGGATGGTAAACAAGGTCCTGCATGCGCACAATTCAGGCACGTAAAAAAACCCCAGACACCAAAAAGAGATCCCCAGCAAAATTCTGTAGAATAAACCCCTCTCATAGGGAAAACTAATACACTTTAAAAAAGGAAATTTTTTTTGGAGGGATGCTTGTGGCAACGCATACCCTGAGAGAGAACCCCAAAAATTGCCCGCAGATAAAATATGCTTGACTGGAAGGGGTTTAAATTTCAATTTCAATTTATTTGAATTCGTTCAGTTGTGAATTTATTTTACATGCTTTAGAAAAAACGAGTAAATGTTTTTGTCAAAAACATGGGGGTAAATTTTTATACTTTGAATTTAAAAAAAAATCGCTGTTTAAAAATTTTTTACTACCTTATGAACTTGTGGGTTTTTTTTTTTTAGGGAAAACTGGGGGGCCAGGCGACCTTACCGCTGGGAAAAAATGAAACCACAAAACCAAAAGAAATCTTTTCAACAAAGGACCAAAAACCCCAACATCAAAGGACCACAAAACCCCAACAAGACCCCACAAACTTCAAATAAGGACACACAAACCCCCCAACTGACCCACAAACTCAAACAAGGACCCCAAAACCTCAACATCAAGGCCCACAAAACCCAAACAAGGAAACCCCCAAAAAACCTCAAAAATCGGCCACACAAACCTCAAAATCAAGGACCCAAAAAACTCAACGGAAAAAAAGACAAACCCCAAAAATCAAGGGCCACACAAAACTCAACATCAGGACCAACAAACCTCAACAGAAATCCTGCAGCAGCATCCCCTGAGGGGGAAGATCACACTCTGCTCTTCAGTCTCCCCTTCCCTACTTTTTCATGGCCACAGATTCCAGGAAAAGGTAGTAAAAAACGGGTGTAGTTACGGAAAAAATTTTTCCCCCAATTTGAAAAAAAAAAAGAAAAAAAAAATACCACCATATTTTTTCATAGGGTTTACTTGTGTTTTATTTCATTACGGGAAAAGTTTTCTGAAAACGGCATTTAAAAAGGTCACGTATTTCTCAGCAGACAGTGCCAAAAAAAAAATTTAAAAAAAACTCTAACACGGGGGGGTTGAAAAAAAAAAAGTACAGTGCTATTTCATTACCCTTGACATAAAAGAAAAAATTAAATAAAAGTAGCTGAGAATTTTTTAAAAAAGGTAAGAACAATCCGGGCTCTCATAAAAGTAAACCATTTTTCATTTTTTTGGTTTTTGTTTCCCCGTACTGCAGACCTAACTTTACATAGAGGAGTGCTGTTGTTTATTTACACCCCAAGTATATTTTTTGGTTAGATTTCCCACAGTTGTAAGTTGTCTTTTAAAAAACGTGTTAAGACCTATTCCCCAACAATGAATCCGAAAAACCCGTACCCCATTTTTCGTTACCAAAAAAAAGTCTGAAAGCTAACGTAAGAATTTTCTTTTAAAATGAGTACTGGGGAAAGTAGAATCAAAAAACATTTTTTGAAGAAAAAAAATTTTCAACTGGGGAGGGATATCTAAATGATGCAAAGTATTTTTTAAATTTTATTTTTTCTTTTATTCGGGGGAAAATGGTTTAAGCACTGTTGCTTTTTAATCCAGGGCCCCCCGTGTGTATGCATTTGTAAAATCTTGTCTCTGTTACCCCCGGCACACGATGGCCTACTCTTGCAAAAAGGGGAAACAGGATTTAACGTGTGCGCAAGATATCTGCGTGCGTTCCCACAGGGGGCCTGGGTTTATAGTTCATCGGAAGGATTTTTGGGGGAGGGTGGAGAGCACTGTGTTAACTGGGGAAAATCCCTCGCCCAGGAAATCGAACCCCGGGTGCGAGGCAATATTTCTTTCGTAGAATTTAATTTTTAACGCTAAAACCACATCCTAGTAAAAGGCAATGAGGTGTCATGGCTTATTTATTTTCTGTACCATTTTGGGTTTTTTCTTTTTTTTAAATTTTTATTCTATTTTCATTTTTATTTACGGGCACACACGCCAAAGACCTTTTGGTAGGACATTTTGCATCAGTCAGAAACTTTTCAATTTCCCCAAAGGTTTCTGCCAAAATAGACAATAAAAAGCAGGTTTGGGAACTAAGTGTAATAAAAAAAAAACAAACAAAAAAAAACAAAAAAAAAAAAAATTTTCAGCGCCCTCTCAAAAGTTTTCCCATGGAATTGTGATTGGATCTGTAGTAGCCAGTTGTCAGGGTTTTTTTCCCCCCAGGATCCCACTCCCGGGTCGTCTGTACTGCAGGTTGTGAAGACAAGCAGCACGATGCTGGAGCCAGGGCCCCCAGTGGACTTTCCTCACCCTATTTTTGATTGCCCTATTAAGACCGATAGGGGGAGGGAAAAAAACCGGGAGACAAGGAGCACGCTTTGAACACAGCGCTAAAGGGTTGGTTTTCCTGAAGGGCAAAGTCTGGAAAACCGGCCCCCTAAAGGGGCTGCTTCCCCGCCGCTGTGTCTATGGTTAGGGGTTGGACCGAAATCAAAGGGTTTGGGGGTTTTCATCCCAGTTTCGGCTAGGCGTTGTCCCCTTGGGAAAAGGCACTTTACGGCATTTTCTCACCCACCCGGGTGTAAAAGGGGTCCCAAACCCTTGTGTTGGGGGCCCCCCTGCGATAGCGGGTCCTACCCAGGGGGAGCTATGACTCTCATCGTTTAAACGCCACAGAAACCGGGAAAAGCCCCGGCCTAAATACCCTTTATCGTGACAGACTTTAAAAGGGCTGCATCTGCAAGACAAGCCCCGAATGGCAGCACCGCAAACAACCCCCCTGAAGGCAAATTCCGTATGCAAAAGGCCCCTGAAGGGCAAAATTCCATGAAAAAACGGGCCCCCTGAAGGGCAAAATCCCATGCAAAACGGCCCCGAAGGGCAAAACCGCATGCAAAACAGACCCAAAGGGGAAATGCAAAATAAGCCCCTAAAGGGGAAAAATCCTGCATGCAAAACGGGCCCCCAAAAGGGGCAAAACCCGAAAGGGACCTGCCCCTAAAGGGGGAAAACTTAAAAGCCCAAACCCTGAAGGGCACACTCCTAAAAAAAAGACCAGCCCCTAAAGGGGGAAAAACCCCTAAAAGAAGCCCCCTAAGGGGGGCCCCCCCAACCCAAACTCCTAAAAAAACCCCCCGGGGGCCTCAAAGGCCCCCCCAAAAACCCTGAAAACCCACCCCCTGGGGGGAAACTCCTAAAACCCCCTTGGGGGAAACCCAAAGCCCCCTGAAGGGGGCAAACCCTTTTGCACCTAGATTGTTCCCAGGGTTGGGATCAGATCCCCACTAGGCGAAGAGCAAAAGTTAATAGAATTTGGGGGCTTTGCATCATGTCTCATGACCTCGTATCTCTGAAACAATTCAGGGATAAATAGCGATGAGGCAGTGAGGACTGGGGTCTTGGGACATCGACATTCGACATGCGCAGCATGTGAAAGGTAAGAATTGCAAAGCCTCCTTCCTAAAGGGGCTCCTTGATT
>CM060332.1:48384795-48397295 GCA_030674155.1 Stramonita haemastoma | reverse complement strand
TAGCTTACATTTGAGTAGTTGGTATCAAAGTATAAACATCTGTCTTTCACAATTTATTTTGTATCCAAGTTTTCTTTTCATTGAATATTTTTCTACATGTTGAGTTATTTGGTATGGGAGTATAAAATTCCTTCATTTGTATTATTAAGTTGGCATCAAAGTCCAAAGCCTTTTCTTTTATATTGAGGTAGTTTTAAATTTTGTGTTTTTCCCCTTCCTATTCAGTTTGTGTAAAGGTATGATAGTCTCCCCTTCATAGCGATTGTTAGCATCAAATCATAAAGTAAGTTTTTTGGAGGAGTTATTTGGTGTCCAAGCATAAAGTTTCTTTCGTTCACAATAAGTTACTGGTATCAATTTATAACATTTTTTCTTGTATATTGAATTAGTTCGTGTCAAAATTAGGGAAAAAACCCTTTTGTATTGAGTTATTGCTATCAAAGTATAAAGTTTTTTCTTTACCTTTTTAGTTGGTACCAAAGGTGTCGAAGTATAAGGATCTTCCTCCATGTTGAAATAGTTCCTAAGTATTTTCTTTCTTGAATATTTTGCTACTACATGTATTTAATATTTTTCTTTCTATTAATTTTTCGGTTCCAAAGTAAAAGGTCATTTTCTTCATATCCCAGCTTGTGGTAATATGAGGACGTTTTTCTTATACTGAGATAGGGTGAGGATTAGATCCCAAACACAATAGGCACACACACACACCACACACACACACAACACACAACACACACAACACACACACACACAACACACACACACACACACACACACACAACACACACACACACACACACACACACACACACACACACACACACACACACACACACACACAGGCGCGCGCTCAATTTTCTATTTTGATTGCTTTTGAAAGAACATTGTAAAGCTTTTACTGGCTTACAACGTCGTTTTGTTTTGGTGCCAAAAATGCTCAAAATTCTAAATATGATTTCGGATCAGAAGTACTTGTACAAAACAGAGACGAAATGAAAACTCATGGAAATGTACACTCGGCTTCAGACGTTTGTTGTGATGCAAATCTTTGCCATAGTCATTACTGGTATAGCATCGCCTATTTCACAGAAACAAATAATTTTACCTCGACTTTGCGGGATCAGCTTAAGAGAGAAAACTATGCACAAGCTGAGTGCAGGATTTTGAAGAAAGAGCAGTACTTTTCCCGATACTCCTTTTTCCCTGTAGTGCTGTTCCCTGGAGCTGTCAACACTCCACTCTAACCCTAGTTCTTGCCCCATGCCGCAAACCCTAACACTTCACCAGTTTGATCCTAACTATTAACTCTTTGACACGGATTCCTAAACTCTGACTCAGTTCTGCGGTATGGGGAAACAGCTGTATAAGGGAACAGCAGCACAGGGAAAGAGGGGTTTGGGGGTACTGACCGCTTGGAAATATTTTATTCCGGAGAATACCGTGATAGAGACATGATTTGCAAAAGAGATGATATGCAGAAAAATAAATAATGATTATAGCATCCTTATGCTTGCATAGCACTGATGCTTCAAGAATTGTTCTATTTTTAGTTTTCTGCAGGACCAAACTAGGATGGCTTGCGACCACAGTCCATAAATCGGATATCTTCGCTGGAGCTATATAACAACAGAAAAAAAACAGTGTTCTGATAACCTTTGAAAATAACGGCAATACTGAAAAAGTGCTTAATGTATGAGAGTTACAGGTTTTACCTCAATAAGCTTGACACGTAGTTTTGACTTCAAATTCTACTGTTATCAAGTATAAGGTTGTTGTTTTTTCTTTTACATTAAGTCACTTGGTTGGTTAGTGTAGATTCTTTCCTTCCTCTTGAGTTGTCACTAAGTTTGGGTTGTTGTTTTTTTCATTCCATGAAATAAGTTGGTGTCATAGAATAGAATTATCCCCTTGCTATTGAACAAGTTGGCTCGAAGAATAAAGTTCCAAGCTTGGTATCAAGATAGTTATCAAACTGTAAACTTTTTCCTTCAGATTCAGTTATTACAAAAGCATAGAGCTCCCCCTTTCATATTTCATTGTTTTTTGTATCAGAGTATAAAGTTTTCCCCTCCATATTCATTTAGTTGGTGTTAGCAGGCTCTTCCCTTTATATTGAGTTAGTTCTATCAAAGCAAAAAGTTCTTTCCTTCAGGTTGAGTTCGCTGGTACACGTGTAAAAGGTTGTTTTCTTAATATGGGTTGGTATCAAAAAAAGTAAAATTGTTCCTTGGAATGAGTTGGTTGATATCAAAGAAGTTATTTCCTTTATTCTAGTTATTAGGTAGTTGTTATTGAGCCAGGTGTTATTAGGTATAAAACTCTTCCCTTCATATTGAGTTGTTGCCAACCTAGTTACCTTCACATTGATTGCATTGCTTGGAACAACAGTTGCATGAGAGAACAACACTAAAGGGAAAGAGGGGTTTGACTTACTGGCTAGCGGAAAATACTTCATTCCTCAGAAAACGGTATAAGCGCTATATAAATCCCATATATCATCATCATTATTAGTGTTTCTATTTGTGAAGAGGAAAGACATGCAGACGAATGTTTTTTGTTGTTTTTTATTTTTTTTAATATTATTATTATTTTTTTTTTAGACAAATGTTAGTTTAAAGCTAAAGCTAACTCTTGACAGTTGTGGTACTGGGGAAAAGGGCCTGCTGTAGTGTATGGAGTCCATGCCTGTTTCATCTGTGTCACTTTCCACGTGTAGATTTTGATTCAGATTAATCTAGTTCTTTTCAAGGTTTACAGTTCTTCCCTGTGTAGTAAGTTGGTGTTGTATGAAGCTTTTCCCTTCCTGTTGAACTAGTTGGTATGAAGTATTAACTTTCATTCCTATTGAGTTGGTGTCATGAAATAAGGTTCCTCCCTTTATACTGAAGAGTTGATCACCATGTAATGTTCCAAAATTTTCTATTGACTTTGTTTATACATAGGTTTCTTTCAAGATTTTTTTCTTATAAAGGTTTGAAAAAAATATTAAAGATACTCTTATAATAATAATTATTGATATAAACAGATTTCTTTTTTCAATTCCAAAAGTTTTCATAATCCTATAAATGATCATTGCTAAAAAAAAATAATAAAAATAAAAAGTTTTCCTTTTTTCTATTTCACCAATCCGTTGAAAAGTGCTTGGGTGCCCTGATAGTTTTGTTAGGTTTATTTAGTTATAAATTACGAGTTTCCTCTCGTTTTATTCTGGTGGTATGATTATAAAGCTGCATATTTTTTTTTAAATCCTTAGATGGTTTGATATAAGCTGGGATAGAGATTATTTGAGGGCTTGTTTCCCCAATTTTCTGATTGGATAATGGCTTTGAAAATTTTTTTTTTAGTGTTTGCAAAACTCCAGGGGGGTTTTTTGCGCTGTTTTTGTGAATTCAAATGAAGTATTTGTCCATATGCATTTAATTCATAGTCCCATTGTGAACCTTGTTATATACAGTCCCTGATATCAGGTCATCTCTAGCTCTATTTTCCCTGAGTGCATTCAGATGATCTGTTTAAAAATGAAGTCTGGTATAGTCCTATCACAGCTGATGTTAGGTCAGGAAATAGTCATCTTTATTTGTAGTGACCACGCTGCAATACCCGCTGAATGAATTTCGAGAGCAGAAGGTTGTGAAATGAATACAATGTTGATTGCCCCCCCCCCCCCCCCCCCCCCCCCCCCGAAAAAAACTAGGCCCAGGAAAAACAAAGGCACAAAATTGTCAGGAAAGCATGCAGCAAAAGTTAGAAAAAAAGAATTAAAGGATAAAAACTTAACACTACCACAAACACACTAGAGCAAACATAAACCCAGACAAATGTATATCACTCGTTTCCACGTGTAGAAACGCGTGCAGCAGCAGCACACACTAGAGCAACAATAAACCCAGCCGACTGTTCACTGCCGCTGAACATGAATAGACACAGGCAGCAATTCACACTGGGGCAGTTAGTGCTCTGGACGTAGGTAAAGAAGTGCTGACTCGGGTTCATGGATGACAGGGAAAAGAAGGAAAGGAATGGGGCACATTTTTCCTTTGTTGTTGTTGCTTTTTTGAGGTTTTTTTTTTGCCAATGAAGAGAGACGTGTGAAGCGCCCACCAAAAAGATATGAAAAAGATGGTGCTCCATGATCTGCATGCAACTGAGGCCTTAAAAATAAAAATAAAAATTAATAATAATATATATTTTTTAATATATATATATATATATGTGTGTGTGTGTGTTGTGTGTGTGTGTGTGTGTGTGTGTGTGTGTGTGTGTGTTGTGTGGTGTGTGTGGTTTTATTTCGAAGATAATGAAATAAGCACTCGTGTGCTTTTTTGCATCCAGCCCCCGTGTTTATACAGTTTCGAAAATTTTTGTCATCTGCTCCCACTGACACACAATGGCCTATTCTTCCGAAAAGCAGAACGGGTTTAAATGTGTGGGGAAGATGTTCTGCGTGCGTTCACACACGTGACCTCGGCTTATAGTCTCGCGTTGGTGTGTGTGTGTGCGTGTGCGTGTGCGTGTGTGTGTGTGTGTGTGTGTGTGTTTGTGTGTGTGTGTGTGTGTGTGTGTGGTGTGTGTTGTGTGTGTGTTGTGGTGTTGTGTGTGAGCGAGTGTGTGTGTATGTGTTTGTGTTTGTGAGTATGAAGTAAGAGATATCACCGATGGAAACAATAGAATAATTACATCTTCGATTTAAATCGGAATAAACGAAATCAAGGCAATAGAAAAACTGATATAACAGCAAACATATAAGACAGAAAACATGACATCAAACAAAATTATGAACTTACAAATATTTGCATGACAGATTTGATAAACAAACATAAAATTGGTAGAGATGGGAGAAGAGGGAGGGAGGGAGGGGAGAGAGAGAGGAGAGAGAGAGAGAGAGAGAGAGAGAGAGAGAGAGAGAGAGAGTCAACCGTCTTTCTCGGTTTAAAAAATCGGAAATATAAAGTGATAGACTTATGTATGCGTTTTGGGGTTCATAGATACTGCTTCTTGATCTCCTGTGTTATCTGAGAGCAAATTTTGTTTAAATATTTTCTGAAATAGCCGCTTCTCGCGGTCCCTAATTTATACAGTCAGTGATGTAAAACGATGGTAACAAAAGATTTAAACCACATTTCATGGTCCCAGAGCTGTCCAGCCTCCCTACGGTAATTGCCCGACGCCAAGTCGCCGCTTCCGGCGGAACAGCAGCTGGCAGGCTGGAGGCTTGTCAAACACACTTCAAGTAGATGGCCCCTTCAGGCATCCTTAGTTAATTTTACTTTCCCGCCACATCGCAATGCCTGTGCCGCCCTTGCAGGTTCGGCAATCAGGGCGGGCTAGTTTCGTTTCACTTATCATCTTTCCAACTTGGCTAGCTCCTACTGTGGTTGAACAAGAAGTTGCTATTCAATAAAAACAATACTTGTTGCCATCGAAACTTCAGATATGAAAAGCGGATATATGTGACAAAATAATTCTCACAGGCTAAAGGATACAGCATAAAAGGCACAAAGCCCACAGCGATGTGAAACTTTCAAACGCCATTTTCTCGAAACTACGTCGAACCGCGATAGCCGCTTCAGGCAGGTAACCCTCGAAATACAGTTGCATGCAGGAAAAAGAAGAAGAAAAGGGTAGGCGCTGCACTTGTGGCGTCGCGTTCTCCCCGGGGAGAGCAGCCCGAATTTCACGCAGAGAAATCTGCTGTGACATAAAGTGGTACAAAATAAAAAAAATACAAAATACAAAAATCACTGAAGACGACCACAGTATACAAATCCCTCCACAAAGTCTCCAAAAATTGTACTGCCTCTGCCCCCCCCCCCCCCCCATCCCCCTGATCAGGAAGAGGGCAGACACGGTGAGGAAATACAGGGAGGGATGAGGGAGAAGGGGGGGGATGGGAAACTGCCCCACACTGAACAACCTCTTTTTCCTTTTGTTTTGTTATTGGGGTTGTTATTCTTTGCCATGACACTAAGCAAGCAGCAGGTGACATGACCACTATGAAGCTGTATTATTTGCTGACATCTGCTTTATTTATTTATTTTATTTTATACCACTTTATGTCACAGCAGATTTCTCTGCGTGAAATTGTGAAATTCAGGCTGCTCTCCCCTGAGAGCGCATTGCCGCAAGTGCAGCGCCTACCATTATTTTTTCCCCCAAGGATAGTGTCTAAAGCGACACCTGTGTGCATGCTGTTTTTTTTGTTTAAAAAAAATTGTCATCTCCTCCTACCGGCACAGGATGGCCTGGTTTTATGTAGCCTCGTGGTTAGAACGTTGATTTCATGATCTAATGGTGTAGTTGATTGTGTTCTATTATTGGAGATTATCCCGGAGACTACGAGGAAAGCAAGTTTTCACCTACCTCATGCTAGACTAGGGGGCGAAACAGCTCAGTGGTCAGAGCGCTCGCTTTCTTCCCCAGCCAGGTTAAGCAGCTTCGAGCATGATTGCCAATTGGATGGGTGACGGTTTGCGCACCTTGGCTACGGTACAGCTCCCAAAGTTCACCCAGCTGTCAATGGGTACCTGCCCTCTTTAGGGTCAGGAAGGTAAAGCAGCGAGGGAGAGGAGATGGGCGCCGCCCTCAATATGCTGGCCCCTAGAGAAGCTGAGGTCTCTGACACTTCGCTCTCCTATGACCACACAGGTTATGGGACACCTTTACCTTTTTGTTGTGTTTTTTTTACCATGCTAGACTGCTTAAACAGAGTGACAATACATTTTAATGCACAGTTTTTCAGTGTCCCCCTGTTTAACAACTCTGGGGGTCACATAAACCAGGTCTCTTTTTCTCCTTCATCACTCCTGGAAACTACAGTGAGAGTTCACACTGCATGAGAATTTTGCATTTATGACCGTTTCCAAATAACCTGCTATAAAGGTAAAGGTGTCCCATAACCTATGTGGTCGTAGGGGAGCCAGGCGTCAGAGACCTCAGCTTCTCTAGGGGCCAGGATATTGAGGGCGGCGCCCGTCACCTCTCCCTCGCTGCTTTACCTTACCCGACCCTAAAGAGGGTAGGTATCCATTTACTGCTGGGTGAACTGGGGGACTATACTGAAGCTAAGGCACACAAATAGTCACCCATTAAACTGGTAACCACGCTCGATGCTGCTTAACCTTAGCTTTGGGAAAAAGAAGTGCTCTGACCATTGAGCTATCCCGTGCTGTATGGGAAGCCAATAGGTGTTTTTGTTATAAGAGGCCACAAAGTCACCATTTTCTCTAGGAGAATACTGAGGACTGAACCCGGCAACCTTTGGAGTACAAGTGTTGGTGGTGGATGAAATGGGTTCAGTTGGTACCTACACCCCAACTGCTGGTTCCCTCTAGGTGAGACTTTTCAATCTAGCCCACTGCAAGAGAAAATGGCCACACCATTCCAAATAACGCCACCTAGTTTCCAGGCAGTTTGTAGAAATGGGACATAAAGCCTCCATTAGCCCTCTACTTTGATCCTACTCCCCTCCTCTCCCGGGAGCAAGCACACATGCGCGCATGCACGCACACACACATACACACACATGCACATATGCACCCACACACGCACATACACACAGAGAATACACACAGAGAATATATGCAGCAGGCACACATGCACGTGCACAAGCACACACACACACACACACACACACACACACACACACACACACACACACACACACACAGAGGACTCCTGGACACTGTTACCCCCACACTCTCTTCTCCAAGACTCAACCAACTGAGCATACAAATCACTGAAGATGAGCACAGTATACAACTCACTGCAGACCAGCACAGTATACAAATCCCTCGCAAAGTCTCCAAACTGTACTACCTTTGGCCCCCTCTCCGCCCCCCGCCCCCCCCCCCCCCCTGATCAGAAAGAGGGTAGAGGCATTGGGGAACACAGGGAGGGGGGGGGGGGTGCAGGAAAAGGGATGATGGTAGACTGCCCACACTGATCAACATTGTGTTGTGTGTGTGTGTGTGTGTGTGTGTGTGTGTGTGTGTGTGTGTGTGTGTGTGCACGTTTTCGTTGGTGTTATTTATTGGTTGATTTTTTGGTTGGTATTTTTTGGTTGGTGTTATTTTTTGGTCCTCTGACATCAAGCCACCAACAGTGAAGCTCATCCCTAGTCAGATGGCAGAATGCATGCTAGGCTTGTTCGTGTCTTAAAAAAGCACTGGTCATCAGTGACCTACTCTTCTTCCAAAATATGTTATGGAATCTACCTAGTAGAACTGTTGACCATGGGGTGAAGTGTAGTATGGAATCTGCCCAGTGGAATTGTTGATGACAGGAGCATGTGGTAGAATCTGCCACGTAGACTAGTTGACAGTGTAGTGAAGCTTGTTATAGAGTTTACCATCTGGAATCGTTGACAGTGTGAAGTGTATCATAGACTCTACCATATAAAATTGTTAACATTGTGAATTGTATCATACAATCTACCACGTAGAATTGTTGACAACATCAAATGCATCACAGCTTCTGCCATGTAGAACTCTTGAAAATAATTATGAAGTGTATCGTTCAATCTTCCATATAGAATTATTAATAGCAGCATGAAGTGAATCAGAGATTCTGTCGTGTAAACCTTCGACAATGTGAAGTGTCATGAACTTTACCAGGTAGAAATATTGACATTGTGAAGAAATCTGACACAGAATCTTCTGCACACACACAGCAGTATCTCCTGGAGACAACTGACAACAGAAAAAAAAAACCAACACCTCCTGTCATCATAGTTTTCCTCTGTCCCATACAATTCTCAAAAAGGAAAGCAGAGATTTCTTATAAAGATCTATACACGGAAACATAAAACTAGATAGACAGACAGACAGACAGACAGATAGATTGATTGATAGAGAGAGAGAGAGAGAGAGAGAGAGAGATAGATAGATAGATAGATAGATAGATAGATAGATAGATAGATAGATAGATAGATAGATAGATAGGTAGATAGATAGATAGATAGATTGATTGATAGATAGACATACAGACATACAGACATACAGACAGACAGATAGATAGATAGATAGATAGATAGATAGATAGATAGATAGATAGATAGATAGATAGATAGATAGATAGATAGATAGATAGAGAGACAGATAGATAGATAGATAGATGGATAGATAGATAGATAGACAGATAGATACATACATACATACATACATACATACATACATACATACATACATACATACATACATACATACATACATACATACATACATACATACATACATACATACATACAGAGAGAGAGAGAGAGAGATTTAGAGAGACAGATAGATAGACAAATAGACAGATAGATGGATAGATGGATGGATGGATAGATAGATAGATAGATAGATAGATAGATAGATAGATAGATAGATAGATAGATAGATAGATAGATAGATAGATAGATATCTTATTTTATTCTTCTATTTCGAGGATAATGGAATAAGCACTCATGTACTTTTTTACATCCAGTCCCCATATGTATGGGTTTGTAAATCTTGTCATCTGTTCCCACCGGCACACGATGGCCTACTCTTACGAAAAGCGAAGATAGATAGATAGATAGATAGATAAATAGATAGATAGATAGATAGATAGATGCGGGAACATAAAACATCCTAGGCTTATACACACTTTTTTTTAATTGTTGGAAACTTTATATTTGGCAGGAACAAACTGACTTACAGACAAGGTGGCCACTTTCACACCCTCCAACGTCAGTGACCCAGTTTCCTGCTAGGACTTTCCATCTTCTGTCCACCCCCACCCCCACCCCCTACCTATCCTTACCCCTAACCTCCTCTCCCTCTCCCTCCCAGCTTTCGATCGACTTCCGTCCCCCTTCTAACCCCTCCCTCTCCCCCCCTCCTTCACTCCACCACTCACTTCTTTTACCACACCTCTCCTTCATCTCTAACCTTCCTCCCCTGTCTCTCTATCTCTCTCACTTCTGACCGTTTGCTAGCCTAGGCTGGGGGAGGGGGGAGTGGGGGCTTCTCTGTGTCTGTCTGTCTGTCTGTCTGTCTGTCTGTCTCCCTCCCTCTCACCCCCCTCTCTCTCTCTCTCTCTCTCTCTCTCTGTGTCTCTGTGTCTCTCTCTAAATGTATTGTGGCCAAAGGGGATGTGCATTAAACAGTATCAGTGTTCAGTGTTCAGTGTTCTCTCTCTGTCTCTCTCTGTCTCTCTGTCTCTCTGTCTCTGTCTGTCTGTCTGTCTGTCTGTCTGTCTGTCTGTCTGTCTGTCTGTCTGTCTGTCTGTCTGTCTCTCTCTCTCTCTCTCTCTCTCTCTCTCTCTCTCTCTCTCTCTCTCTCTCTCTCTCTCTCTCTCTCCTCTCTCTCTCTCTCTCTCTCTCTCTCTCTCTCTCTCTCTCGTAACAGTAGGCCATCGTGTGCCGGTGAGAACAGATGACAAGATTTACAAAACTGCATACACAAGGGGACTGGATGTAAAAAAAAAACAACCGCACATGAGTGCTTATTCCATTATCCTCGAAATATAACAGAATACATAACATTTATCTGTCTGTCTGTCTGTCTGTCTGTCTGTCTGTCTGTCTGTCTGTCTGTCTGTCTGTCTGTCTGTCTGTCTGTCTGTCTGTCTGTCTCTCTCTCTCTCTCTCTCTCTCTCTCTCTCTCTCTCTCTCTCTCTCTCTCTCTCTCTCTCTCTCTCTCCTCTCTCTCTCTCTCTCTCTCTCTCTCTCCAGGGCAAGGGCCAGATGAAAAAAAGTATGTGAATGTTTACTCTGTCACCCTTGAAAAATAAAGATTATTCATTCTCTGTCTGTCTGTCTGTCTGTCTGTCTGTCTGTCTGTCTTGTCTGTCTGTCTGTCTGTCTGTCTGTCTGTCTGTCTGTCTGTCTCTCTCTCCCTCCCTCTCTCTGTGTCTCTGTCTGTGTCTGTCTGTCTCTCTCTCTTCTCTTCTTCTCTCTCTGTCTGTCTGTCTGCTCTTCTTCCTTCTCTCTCTCCTCTCTCTCTCTCTCTCTCTCTCTCTCTCTCTCTCTCTCTCTCCCTCCCCCCTCTCTCTACCTCCCCCCCCTCTCTCTCTACCCCCCCCCCTCTCTCTTTCTTCCCCCACCTCTCTTTCTCTCGGAAAGCGGTGACTGGGACAGACATCCAATGAAATGCTGTCTCTTGCATTGACCTCTAGGGAAAACACCGTTTTCCGTGCCGCTTGTGCACACGGGTTAGAATTGCGCAGAGGGGTCTGTTTTTTAGTGTTGCTTTCGTTTTTGGTTTTGTTTTTTTCTTTTCTTTTGTGTGTGTTGTTTATTTTTTGTGGGTTTTTGGTTTTGTGTTTTGTGGTTTGTTGTTTGTGTGCTCTTTCTTGGATGTGGAGGGGAGGGGAGGGGATGGGGGTTAGTGATGGGTTTGATTTGTTCTGCTTCTGAGGTGGTCTTTTCTAATTTTGGAGGGTTTTTTTGTTTTGGTTTTAGCTTTTTTGGCTCTGTGTTGTGTGTGTGTGTGTGTGTGTGTGTGTGTGTGTGTGTGTGTGTGTGTGTGTGTGTGTGTGTGTGTGTGTGTGTGTGTGTTCTCTGTGTGTGTGTGTGTGTGTGTGTGTGTGTGTGTGTGTGTGTGTGTGTGTGTGTGAAGGATAAGTCAGCATTGGTGGCAGAACAATCACAAACCTTCCTTCGCAGATGACATTGACGGACTAGCAGGATCAGAACAGGGCTTGCCAGCTTAACAGAACACATAAACAAGGAATCAGTGCAGAGAAGACCAATCTGATGACCAATAATGCCAAGAGCTTCAGCACTGATATCAGGGTCAATGACCAGAAGCTGGAAACGGTTCACAGCTTCAAGTACTTGGGAGCCGTCGTATCAGACAAGGGGTTCAAGCCAGAGGTAGTATGCAGTATTGCACAGACAATAACAGCACTGTCAAAACTGAACACCATCTGGAAAGATAAAAATATCTCACTCAAGTCCAAGATCAGACTAATGCACTCCCTTGTCACATCCACATTCCTGTATGCCTGTGAATCATGGACCCTGACTGCAGATTTGGAGAGAAGAGTACAGGCAGTAGAGATGAGATGCTTCAGGAGACTCCTTGGCATATCCTACAGAGACCACATAAGCAACGAAGACGTGCATAACAGAATCCAGCAAACCATTGGTCCCTACGAAAATCTTCTATCAATCATAAAAAAGCGTAAACTTAAATGGTACGGGCATGTCACAAGATCAAAAGGACTGGCAAAAACAATACTGCAAGGCACTGTCCAAGGAGGAACCCCCCTGGAGTTCACATCAGTGCCACATTAGTATTACATACAGACACACACATGCACACACGCACAAACGCATGCACGCTCTCGCGCACGCAGGCAACCACACACGCATGCACGCACACACACGCATGCACGCACACACACACATACGCATGCACATATTACAATACTGCATACACACGGGGACTAGATGTAAAAAAAAAAAAAAAGTACATGAGTGCTTATTCCATTATCCTCGATATAAAAAGAATATTAAAAAATGCAAACACACA
>CM060332.1:48377295-48379795 GCA_030674155.1 Stramonita haemastoma | reverse complement strand
TGAGGGCGGCGCCCATCTCCTCTCCCTCACAGCTTTATCTTCCCTGACCCTAAAGAGGGCAGGTACCCATTTACACAGCTGGGTGAACTGGGGACTGTACTGAAACAAGGCAGCGCAAATGGTCACCCATCCAATTGGTAACTACACTCGATCTGCTTAACGTTAGCTTGGGGAAAGCGAGCGATCTGACCATTAAATACCGTCCCCATCATAAAGGTTATATTATCATTTTGGAAAAAAAAACACCTACAAAAGATGTAAGTAAATGTGGTATCAGTAGCTGCATTGAGAGAGCATGACAGAAATTAAGTCACTGGTGTTACAAACAGGTTTTTTTCGCGCTTTTAATTCAATGAAGAAAACATGTAAGGTAAAGGGAGAAAACTTTCCCCATTGCGACCGATATTTGACTAATTGTCTCCCTGTATACAGGAATCTCTCTCTCTCTCTCTCTCTCTCTCTCTCTCTCTCTCTCTCTCCTCTCTCTCTCTCTCTCTCCTCTCTCTCCTCTCCCCCCGCCCCCAATAAAAATCCCCCAGAAAAATGAAAAAAAAAAACACATGAAAAGAGAGCTAAAAAAAAAATGAGAAAAAAATCAATGAATAATGACCTCCGTTTGCTGTTGTTTCTTTGTTGTTTTTTTCAAAAGCAAAATACAACATAAACACAACCTATATTTAGTAAGTCAAATTCACATTGCATAAAGTAGAATCATAAAAAAGTGCTTAAAACAAGCTATAAACCACAGAGTGAGAGAGGAGCAGAGAGAGAGAGAGAGAGAGAGAGAGAGAGCAGGCGGCAGGCAGAGACAGACAGAGACAGACAGACAGACAAAAAGAGAGAGAGAGAGAGAGAGAGAGAGAGAGAGAGAAGAGGAGAGAGAGAGAGAGAGAGAGAGAGAGAGAGAGAGAGAGAGTGAAGGATTTCAGATCTGTCCTTCTCAGAAAATGTACTGCAGAAAAGATATTTTGGATTTCAGATCATTTTGGTTCAACAACAAATGCAAATCAACAATAATAAAAAAATAACAAAAACAAAAAAAATGAAAGAGAGAGAGAGAGAAAGAGACAGACAGACAGACAGACAGACAGAGAAACAGAGAGAATAATTATATCAATAATTTATTGCGTATAAGTCATCAACATTTTATCCAAACTTTAGGAATGACAAGAGAATGGATCATCTTGACAGACAGATAGACAGACAAAATGACAAACAGATAATTACAACACATAACCAACGTGGAATGCAAAAATAACGTTTTCATAAACTTCAACATTGCAAAAGGCATAACAAAAATAAACAAAAGAAAAGTTTTTAAAAATCCAAATCTCAGAATATTTACAATAAGTAGAAGCATTTTTTTCATAAACACATCGCCAAAAAAACACACACAAAATGTTACAATTTTAAAATGAAGAGGAAAACATTTGTTAGAACAACAATCTCAGGACAACAACAATATTTCAGAATACAAAGTCAAAAAAAGTAGTAGGTTTTAGTTCAAAAGTATATTGCATCATTACATCTTCTAATAAATACATCCACGTTTACTTCACGTTTTTCTTTCATATAATATTATCACAAAATATTTCTTGGCCACATTCGTCTTCCCAAGTCTCCGCCATTTATATCGTTTAAAATTTGATGGCGAAAAAAGTAGTGTATGGTTGGCTATAAAAATGTTATAATTTGTCTTCTTTTTCCCCATAAAATTCATAGAAAGGGTCATTCACACACAGTAATCTAGTCTCATACACACACACACACACCACACACACACACACACACACACACACACACACACACACACACACACACACACACACACACACACACACACACCAAGAATTTAAAACCCCATCTCCTGCCTTTTCTGAGAATTCCAAAAATGTAAATCTAACATTTGACATAGCTAAAGGTTTGTTGTTAAGTCCTATAGGCATTTATTGTAGTTCATGTAGTTATATTGGGATTTTTTTCTGTCCATTTTCGATATTTCTTGATCTGTTAATGTTAAGATACTTTATTACATTTGTTGTTACTATTTATCACACACACACATACACACGCGCGCGCGCACACACACACATTAGATCTCTCATCTCTCATCTCATCTCATCTCTCTCTCTCATCTCTCTCTCCATCTCTCTCTCACTCTCTCTCTCTCCTCCATCTCTCTCTCTCTCTCAACTACCAGTCTCCTATCGTAGGGTCGTCTGGTATCACTTAAAGTGGAAAGACGTTAAAATTGAAGACTTACTTACTTACTTACTTACTTACTTACTTACTTACTTACTTACTTACTTACTTACTTACTTACTTACTTACTTACTTACTATACTTACTTACACAACACCACACACACACCAACACACACACACACACACCCAACACACAACACACACAACACACACACAAACAACACAGAACCCCACACATACACAGAGTCTAATCTATTCGCTGCTCAGACGTTGTGTAAGTACTTATCAAAGCAAGC
>CM060332.1:48362295-48369795 GCA_030674155.1 Stramonita haemastoma | reverse complement strand
ACCTCAGCTTCTCCAGGGGCCAGCATGTTGAGGACTGGTGGCGCCCATCTCCTCTCCCTCGCTGCTTTACCTTCCCTGACCTTAAAGAGGGCAAGTACCCATTTAGTACAGCTGGGTGTAACCAATGTAACTGGGTGTAACCAATGAAACTGGGTGTAACCAATGTAACCATTTACAACCAAGTCCCTTGGTTTAGTTTTAAAAAGGTAAAGGTGTTCCATAACCTGTGTGGTCGTAGGGGAGCAAGGCATCAGAGGCCTCAGCTTCTCTAGAGGCCAGCATGTTGAGGGCGGCGCCCATCTCCTCTCCCTCGCTGCTTTACCTTCCCTGACCCTAGAGAGGGCAGGTACCCATTTACAGCTGGGTGAACTGGAGGGACTGCACTGAAGCCAAGCCAGCGCAAACGGTCACCCATCCAATTGGTAACCACACTCGATACTGCTTAACCTTAGCTAGGGGAAAGCGAACGCTCTGACCACTGAGCTATCCCGCCCCAGCATACTGAGGGTGGCGCAAAAGGCAATATCCACTGAAAAGTGAACTTCTAACTGGTTATCCACAAGGCAGTGATCTTTCCCTTACTCTCTTCACCCTTTCCACAACAAACTGCACTGTCTCCGATCTCACCCTTTTGGCTTATTTTGCTGAGATAAGAAAATACATTATAGTTTCATGTTCGTATAGCAGACACGGGTGAGGTTATTGGTTTCTCATACCTGGCAACAATTCTCGCAGCTTGAGGAAAGTCTGGAGTAATTGCTGATGAACGTCGTGATTCTTCTCCTCCTTGTCTCCCAGTTCTTTGGCTAAATCTGTCGCTGTAGTCATCAAAATGGTGAAGATTATGAGAAAAATAGAGTGCATGATATTGTTGTTGTTGATACATATATATGTATATATATATATATATATATATACATATATATATATACATATACCGTAAAATCCCTAGCATACGCCCACCCCCCCTGTCCACTGATTTAGGGCAAAATTGGGGGATGGGCGTTTGCTAGGGATAGACCCCTTTGCACAAAATAATTTTTGTGCTCAACCGTGTACTTGAGTGAATACAAACCCCGAAAGCATGTAAGTTAGGTCGTGTAAGTAGAAGTGAAGGAAAATAGAAAAAAAGGGATTTTGAGGCAAAGAAGGCAACGAGTTCCATACCTTTCCGTTGTAGGTCCTTGTTTCGCAATACCCTGCCTTCAGATCTTTCATATTCCAGGTAATGCAGCACACCTTGGTCGACATGTTCAGATCTAACTGCTGGTCTTTTTGACAGTTTCCGTTTTTGTTTGTCTTTTCCGTACTGCTGTTCAAGTCTTTCTCTGTTTTCACTCCATACCCTGATCCTCTTCCTATCCACAGAAAATTCACGGCACACTCCAAACATTCCCACCTACTTCGTTATCCAGATACTGGAGGGCTTCCAATTTGAAAGATACAGTGTAAGACTGTCGCGGGAGTGAGGAGAGGGGACAAAGAATAAGAAAAAAGGAAAGAAACACGAAAAGGTAAAGAAGGGGAAAAGATGACTTTTAGAACAGTCTGCACAAATCCTAGTGAAAGTGAGCATAGTCTCTTTGAAAAAAGCAGGGTGGGCGTTTGCTAGGTAGTTACCTCTGTGCACAACTTTTGGCCCAAAGTGGGGGGTGGGCGTTTGCTAGATGGTGGGCTTATGCTAGGGATTTTACGGTATATATATATATATATATATATATATATATATATATATATATATATATATATATATATATATATATATATATATATGGGAGAGAGACAGAGAGAGAGAGAGAGAGAGAGAGAGAGAGAGAGAGAGAGATTTATTCTTTTATTCTTTTATCTCAAGGATAATGGAATAAGCACTCTTGTGCTTTTTTACATACAGTCCCCGTGTGTATGCAGTTTTGTAAATGTCTTCTGTTCCCACCGGCACACGATGGCCTACTCTTATGAAAAGCGGAACAGGATTTAACGTGTGCGCAAGATGTTCTGCATGCGTTCGCACACGGGCCTCGGTTTAAAGTCTCATCCGAGGGAATTTTCAGGGGTGAGAGAGAGAGAGAGAGAGAGAGAGAGAGAGAGAGAGAGAGAGAGAGAGAGAGAGAGAGAGAGAGAGAGAGAGAGAGATGTGTGTGTGTGTGCCTATGAGTATGCACATTATCCATAAGTCAATTGCACCTAAATTTTAACACTCACACACACACACACACACACACACACACACACACACACACACACACACACACACACACACACACACACACACGCACGCACGCACGCACGCACGCACACACACACTCTCTCTCTCTCATCGTCATCATTATCATCATCATCATCATCATCATCACCATCAATAACTTATAGTTATCATATTAAGTTAAAGCTGCACTGACCCCCCTCCACACACACACACACACACACACACACACACACACACACACACACACACACACACACACACACCACAAACACACCACACACTAATATGCCATCAGAACACCTTCAATGAACATTATCCTCAAAATAAAAGAACAAATGAAAAAGAATAAATAAATAAATAAATAAATAAATAAATAAATAAATAAATAAATATTAAAAATAAATGTACACTCCAACTGACCACGGTACATGAGTTTCTCCGCCATCAGAGTGGGTTGTTTACGCTGATGTGCCACGGCAATGGTGTCCCCGATATTGATGGTAGCGTGGTAGAAACCCTCAGGCTGAAACAAAGAAAGAGAGAAAGTAACTAACAAACAGAGAAAGTAGGAAAGAAAGTAAAAAACAAAGTTAGAAACAAAGAGAAAGTGACTAACTGAGAAAGCACTAAACAAACAAATTAGCAAACAAAAAGAGTAAGAAAGAAAGAAAGTGTGTATGTGTGTGTGTATATTAACTCAAAGAGAGACAGATAGAGATGGGTGTTGCATATATGTAAATTAGTGTGAATGCAGGTGTGTCTATATCATCAAAAAGCCAATGGACATTAAACGAAACCAAGCAAGAAAAAAAAGAGACAACACTTAATGACAAAAACGACAAGAATATAAATAACAACAAGAACACACCACCACCACCACCACCACCACCACCACCAGCACGTACAACTAAAGAAACAAACCAAAAAAAACCCCCAAAACCCAACCACACCTAAAACAAAACAAAAAAACCCCAAACACTTCTCCGCCTCTGAACTGAAGTAATCAAACGAAGGGACAGAACTACTAACCAGATAGAGAATTTCTCCCCCTTGCTGCACACACTCCAGGGGGCGCTGGAGCGTGGTGAGGTTGGGGTACACTCGTTCATACCAGTCCCTGATGGGGAAGCCATGATACACCCCTGTATAGGCATCATCAAATCAACAGGCTGTTCAATCCGTATTTGACAACACAAACAAAAATACCCCCCCCCCACTTTTTCCCTCCTCTTCTTTTGGTCTGTCTGTCTGTCTGTCTGTCTCTTTCTATCTCTCTGACTGTTTTTGTCTTTGTCTGTCTGTCTGTCCGTCTTTGTCTCTGTTTGTCTGTCTGCCTGCCTGCCTGTCTGTCTGTCTGTTTGTTTCTCTGTATGTCTGTATGTCTCTCTCTCTCTCTGTCTCTCTCCTCGCCCCCCTCCCTCTCTCTCTCTCTCGCTCATTCACACACACACACACACACACACACACACACACACACACACACACACACACACACACACCACACACACACAACACTTTGAGACTTACCGCCGGGGGTGTATTTGTGATGGGGTACAGAAACCATCTCTTTTTGCCAAAGACCACAGCATTCCAGGTGTCGGCGTGTTTGTGAAACACCACCCCCGTCCCAGACATCCCCAGGAAGAAAATACTGTCGTTCAAAGTGTCCTGAAAATACAGTGTCATAGATACATCATTGTATTGTATTGCATTATGTTGATTTGTATTGTGTTGTGTTGTATTGTATTGTCTTGTATTGTATTGTATTTGTGAAACACCACCCCCGTTCAAAACATCCCCAGGAAGAAAATACTGTCGTTCAAAGTGTCCTGAAAATATAGTGTTACTCATCATTGTATTACATTGTGCTGCATTGTAGTGTATTGCATTTTATTGTAAAAGGTAAAAAGGTAAAGGTGTCCCATAACCTATGAGGTCATCGGGGAGCGAGGCGTTAGAGACCTCAGCTTCTCTAGGGGCCAGCATGTTGAGGGCGGCGCCCATCTCCTCTCCCTCGCTGCTTTACCTTCCCTGATCCTAAAGAGGGCAGGTACCCATTTACAGCTGGGTGAACAGGGGGACTGTACTGAAGCCAAGGCGCGCAAACGGTCACCCATCCACTTGGTAACCACGCTCCACACTGCTTAACATTCGCCTGGGGAAAAGAGAGCGCTCTCATTTTATTGTACAGTATAACTGTATTATATTGTGTTGTGTTGCCTTGCATTGTATTTGTGAAACACCACCCCCCGTTCCAAACAAAACAGACATGCAACAATCCACTCTGAACAAACAATATATATTTTAAATTTTTTATTTATTTTATTTAATACCACTTTATGTCACCGCAGATTTTTCTGCGTGAAATTCAGGTTGCTCTCCCCAGGGACAGCGCGTCGCCACAAGTGCAGCGCTTACCCATTATTTCTTTTTCCTGTCTGCAATTGAATTTGTTTCCCTATCAGAGTGGCTTTCTTCTACAGAATTTTGCTAGCGACAACCCTCTTGTTGCCGTGGGTTCTTTTACGTGCGCTAAATAATGATGTGTAACACAAGGGATCTCGGTTTATCGTCTCATCCGAAAAACGAGCACCCAGACCACCACTCATGCATGGTCTAATGAATGGGGGGAAAAGCTTTGGGCTCAAATGGGATTCGAACCACCGCACACTCCGACCCAGACTTTTTGCTTTCTAGGCAGGTGCGTTACCTCCAGACGTACTTCTTCCTCCCTCTCCACCCCACCCTACTCTGAAAGCAACACACACACACACACACACACACACACACCACACACACACACACACACACACACACACACACACACACACACACACACACACACATATACATACATACATACATACACACACACACACACACACACTCAAGCTTGCGACAACCCCCCTATCTCCCCCTCCTTTCCTTCCTTTCTTCAAACATGCACCAACATGACTAAAAGTTGAAACCCAAATTGAAAGTCCTTACATCATTGGAAAAATAGGGCGGCAGTTTCAGGGTCCCCGGCAGCTCAGAATCTTTGTAGAAAGCCCGGTCAAACATGTAGTACCTGTACACACAATAAATATTTGATGGTGCTGCTGAACAATACCTGACATCACTTTACTGACGTCAGTCACTTTATTGACGTCACTTTATTGACTCAACTTTAAACCAGTCAAATGCCATGAACATCATACTAAGCCAACTCATATTAAGCCAACCCAAAGCCACTGATATCATATACAACCAGCTAAAAGCTACTGTCGTCATATTAAATCCAACCATAGCCAATAACGTCGTGTTAAACAAACCAATGTATCAAACTTAAAAGGCAGTGGCGTCATATCAAAGAAAACAAAAGGCCGTTGATGTCAAATTGAACCAACTAAAGGCACTGATGTTATTAAACAGTAATTAAACTAAACCTACCAAAGGCATTGATGTCACATTAAACCAACCAAAGGCCATTGACATCAAATCAGCAAAAAAAAAACAAAAAAAAGACGTATTATTAAACCAAAATCCGACTTCGGGGATCAAGTAGGAATGCGGCTACCTTGATGATGGGTAAACACACAAAGAAACGGTTGCAAACGCAGAGTCACCATTGATGAACCTCGGAGCTCTAGCCCAGGAGCGAAAACACAGAAGAAAAAAGAAAAACAAACAAAAAATATAAACTTTTATCAAACAAAGAAGTCATACAGCTGTTTCCTCGGCCACCAACACAAGAGCACAACCAATGTCTTATGTCTTACATGAGCTTTACGGGAAAAAAATGTAAAGCGTGTTTGCCCACCACGGAATTGAAACTTGCTATACAGTTAATACTAATTGGTCTGTTGTTTTATATGGACGTGAATGCAGGAGGACGCTTAAAGCTGCAGATAAAAACTGAACCAAAAGTGCAGAAGTGTGGTTCTACAGAAAACTCTTTTAAGAATAAAAGGTAAAGGTAAAAGTGTTTCCATAACCTATGCGGTCGTAAGGGACCGAAATGTCAGAGACCTTAGCTTCTCAGGGCCAGCATATTGAGGGCGGCGCCCATCTCCTCTCCCTCGCTGCTTTACCTTCCCTGACCCTAAAGAGGGCAGGTACCCATTTACAGCTGGATGAACTGGGGGGACTGTACTGAAGCCGAGGCACGCAAACGGTCACCCATCCACTTGTGAACCACACTCAATGCGGCTTAACCTTAGCTTGGGGGAAAGCGAGTGCTCTGACCACTGAGCTGACCTGTCCCCCTCCGAAGAATACGATGGACCAAAAACAAACAAACAAACAAACAAAAACAACTCAAAGCATTTTGGAAGACATGAACAAACAACCTGAACTTTAGAATCTGGTTAGAAAAAAAAAGTAAATAAGATACTTTGGACTTCAGAACTGTCATGTCATGAAGACTGTGGCCCAGGGCAAAATGGAGGGCAAGATCAGAGACGACAAGGGAGACCACAGACTTCCTACATACAGAACACAGCCTAGTGGATAGAGTTGCTGAAAGATGAAATCTACAGAAGGACTGAAGACAGAAGGGGATGGAGACAGCTGACGGGCACGGACCAGCTGCTACCTTTAAAAAAAAAAACAATTAATGTTGTTGCTGACAGGTGAACAGGTGTAGGGCATACTGACCCAGCCAAACACATAAATATAACCTGAATTTCAGTAAAAGAGGCATACAGGTGCCATTCGCCGTCCAGGCTAATGATATAAGTGAAAGCAAAAAAAAATTTGGAGAAAGGGAATGAGGAGGGGTGGGTGGGTGGTGATGAAGGCGATCATCTCCTGAAAGCAATTTGGGAGATATTTAAGTGATGCAACGTATCATCCGATGCACCGATGGTGTCTTGAGTTCCTAATGGAAGTGCAGGTATTGGTGGTGTTCACTGGTGTGTTGTCCGTCTGCGTGTTAGTGTGCCTCCATATGTGTGTCTTCACTTCTGCCTGTAAGTGATAATTTACTCGTTCAGTTATTCTTTTGCTAATCGCTGTCTTCATTCATTCATTCATTCATTCACTCATTCATTTACTTATTTACTGAATATAAATTTTATTCATTTAGTTAGATGTATATGGTACATGTTACAGTTTTTGTCTGTCGATGATCACACACACACACACACACCACACACACACACACACACACACACACACACACACACACACACACACACAGTGACTTACATTGGCTGCGCTTTTGTTCCATCGCTGCGATCTTCCATCATGTGATTGATGAACTGATCGAACGATGACGTCACATCGCCGTTGCCGCCACGGCGAACGATCTC
>CM060332.1:48354795-48357295 GCA_030674155.1 Stramonita haemastoma | reverse complement strand
GACATCCAGGGAATCATAACAAATAGGTTAAATGGAAAGGTGCCCCGACATCCAGGGAATCATAACAAATAGGTTAAATGGAAAGGTGTCCCGACATCCAGGGAATCATAACAAATAGGTTAAATGGAAAGGTGTCCCGACATCCAGGGAATCATAACAAATAGGTTAAATGGAAAGGTGTCCCGACATCCAGGGAATCATAACAAATAGGTTAAATGGAAAGGTGTCCCGACATCCAGGGAATCATAACAAATAGGTTAAATGGAAAGGTGCCCCGACATCCAGGGAATCATAACAAATAGGTTAAATGGAAAGGTGTCCCGACATCCAGGGAATCATAACAAATAGGTTAAATGGAAAGGTGTCCCGACATCCAGGGAATCATAACAAATAGGTTAAATGGAAAGGTGTCCCGACATCCAGGGAATCATAACAAATAGGTTAAATGGAAAGGTGTCCCGACATCCAGGGAATCATAACAGATAGGTTAAATGGAAAGGTGTCCCGACATCCAGGGAATCATAACAGATAGGTTAAATGGAAAGGTGTCCCGACATCCAGGGAATCATAACAAATAGGTTAAATGGAAAGGTGTCCCGACATCCAGGGAATCATAACAAATAGGTTAAATGGAAAGGTGTCCCGACATGCAGGGAATCATAACAGATAGGTTAAATGGAAAGGTGTCCCGACATCCAGGGAATCATAACAAATAGGTTAAATGGAAAGGTGCCCCGACATCCAGGGAATCATAACAAACAGGTTAAATGGAAAGGTGTCCCGACATCCAGGGAATCATACCAAATAGGTTAAATGGAAAGGTGTCCCATAACCGATGTGGTCGTAGGGGAGCGAGGCATCAGAGACCTCAGCTTCTCTAGGGGCCAGCATATTGAGGGTGGCGCTGGGTGAATTGGGGGACTGTATTGAAGCCCATGCGCACAAACGGCCACCAATCCATTGGGTAACCACTTCAACCACAGGACAAGTAGTCTACCAGCTGCAGAGAGTAATATGCCTAACAGGCAATCACCCAGAATAATTATGCACTGGTAATTATATCATAAAGGGGATGGGATTGCTCAGTGGTCAGAGCACTCGCTTTCCCCAATCCAATGTTAAGCAGCATCGAGTGTGGTTACATCTCGCCCCTCCAGCTCCCCTCTCCCCCTACCGTTTATTTCCTTCCCCTAACCACCACTCTCTTTGTCTGTGCTTCTGTCTTTCCCTCTCTGTCTGTCTGTCTGTCTGTCCCTATGTCTGCTCCCTCGCTATCTCCCTCACTTGCTATTCAATAAGCTATCCCTCTTTTTCTTCTCTTTACTTACCTTTTTAAAAAAAAATCTGTGTTCCATGATCTGATTTTCTCGCTTTGTGTTTGAATAATGTCAGATATATCTGATAATTTTGAAGATGTTCCTTTACTTTTCTTTCCTTGTCTGCTTCCCCCTTTTTTCAACTTTTTTCTTATTAATCTGTTTTATTATTATCATTATCATCATCATCATCATCATCATCATCATCATCATCATCATCATCATCATCAGCATCATTACTTTTTTATGCTTACCATATTGACGTATCTTTTTTCTAACGATATTACTATGTAATTGGTTTTCTTCCAGATCTTTGTTTACTCATTTGTTTGTTTGTTGTTTACTACTACAAGCTTTTCTCGACTGAGGGGTGGGTGTAAATTTTTGTTTAAAAAGCCATGATGTGTGCATATCCCCTTTCCCTCAGTATAAAAAAAAAGATTCATTCATTCCTTCATTCATCTATTCTCTGTCTGTGTGTCTGTGTGTCTGTGTGTCTGTGTGTCTCCTCTCTCTCTCCTCTCTCTCTCTCTCTCTCTCTCTCTCTCTCTCTCTCTCTCTCTCTCTCTCTCTCTCCCTCCCCCTCTCCCTCTATCCCTCCCTCCCTCTCTCCCTCCCTCCCTCTCTCTCTCATCTCCACTCCTGCCCTCCCCTACATCACACTAACCTTTTCAAGGCATCCAGCGTCCATTTTTCTGGCTCGGTCCAATCTCGCGCCCCGTCAGGAAAGGTCAAGATGACCGGACGCTTGTAACGGTACACCTCTTCAAACTGACCCGGGTCATCTCCGTCACCGACACCCGGTCAATATTGCACGTGCCACTGTCCAGTCTCTTCACGGTGTCTCTGTCAGGAAGTCGCCACCCCCCGTTGTTTTTGACCCGCGGAGAATTTTCCGATACTGTGTCTCTACCGTTGATGTGTTCGAATGTTGTTTTGGTGAAGCCGAGATAGTTGAAGATGAGGATGGTTCCTGCGGTTGCCAGGGCGATGAGGATAGTGGTTTTGATGAGGAGGGTGGTGGTGGATGAGTGAGGAGGGTGCTGTGAGGCGGTTCTGGATTTGCCGTTGTGGGCTGGGTGTTTGAAGTCGTTGTTGTTGTTGTTGTTGATGTTGGTGTTGCCCGTCTTGTTGACAGGCTTTCGTTTAGGCATGGTGGTGCCGCTGTAGACAAATCATTATGG
>CM060332.1:48344795-48349795 GCA_030674155.1 Stramonita haemastoma | reverse complement strand
CCCCCCGTACCCCCAACCCCCCCACCTCCCTCCCTGCTGCATACGCCAGGAGAGGGGGAGGAGGCTGGTCGATGCGTGCCGCTACAGCCGCAAGCAGCAGCCGTTGTGGTCGCGGGTTTGTGACCGGGCCTGTGTCGTGAGGAGCGGAGCCGCAGCGTCCGTGAGAAAGGCATGGTGGTGACGGTGGGACAGTAGGTTATCGATTGAGGTTACAGGGAAGATTGCTAGGTGTTTTTTTCAGTGGTTCGTTTTTGTTTGTTTGTTTGTTTTGTTCCCGATGGTAGAAAAATAGATTTGCTGGTTTTCGTTTCTATGTCCCGACTGTAGAAAAATTGACAGCTTTGCTATTTTTCGTTTCTTTGTCGCGACTGTGGAAATATAGACATTTTTGCTGGGGGGGGGGGGTTCACGTTTTAATAAATTTTGATGAATTAGTGGTTTTTTTTAGTGTTCAGGGTTTTTGTTGTTTGTTTTTTGTTCCCGGCGGTAGAAGAATAGACCGTTTTGCTGGTTTTCGTTTCTTTGTCCTGACTGTAGAAAAATAGTTTTGCTGTTTTCGTCTCTTTGTCCCGACTGTAGAAATATAGACAGTTTTGCTGTTTTTCGTTTCTTCGTCCCGACTGTAGAAATATAGACAGTTTTGCTGTTGTTGTTTCTTTGTCCCGACTTTAGAAATATAGACAGTTTTGCTGTTGTTGTTTCTTTGTCCCAACTGTAGAAATATGGACAGTTTTGCTGTTGTTGTTTCTTTGTCCCAACTGTAGAAAAATAGACAGTTTTTGCTGGTTTTCGTTTCTTTGCCCTGACTGTAGAAATATAGACAGTTTTGCAAGTTTTCGTGTGTTTTTTTCCGAATGGTAAAAACGTAGACAGTTTTGCAGTTTTCTGTCACGTTTCAGCAAACCTTTGACCACTTGGATACATTTGTTTGTCTGAAGTGAGCGCCGTACTTGTGCTGACTGGCAGAACAACACTGACCGATCAATAACAGTCAAATGAAATATTGAACTACCCACTAATCAAATAGGCACAGTTGGAATTTCTATCGATTCGGTCTACTGTTTCCACGCCTGACTTCACACTGCATGCTGTGACAAACTTGATGAAGCATTGCAGTAACCAGATATGGACATTCAACCTAAGGTCTATATGCACTACCCTGACATGATAAGGACATGCAACCTAAGGTCTATATGCACTACCCTGACATGATAAGGACATGCAACCTAAGGTCTATATGCACTACCCTGACATGATAAGGACATTCAATCTAAGATTTGTGCACTACGCTGACCTGATAAGGACATAGCAGCGTAAGGTCTATGCACTACCCTGACCTGATAAGGACATAGTACAACGTAAGGTCTATGCACTGCCCTGACCTGACAAGGACATAACAACGTAAGGTCTATGCACTACCCTGACCTGATAAGGACATAACAACGTAAGGTCTATGCATTACACTGACCTGATAAGGACATAGCAACGTAAAGTCTATGCACTGCCGTGACCTGACAAGGACATAACAACGTAAGGTCTATGCACTACCCTGACCTGATAAGGACATAACAACGTAAGGTCTATGCATTACACTGACCAGATACGGACATAGAACATGTTAAGGTCTAAGCACTACCCCTGTTTAAAGTCACAGAGCACGCTATGTCCTCCATCAATGTATTCATTCATGGGAAGGAGGCGGGTGACGGGAAAAAAATTTCATGGAAAAGACATAATTATATACTACATATTTTGTACATTTCGAAACAATCTCAACACTTCCCGTTTAATCAGCGTTCACACCTTTGGGATTCAATTGAGATTTAACCCATACATGGCTTCAGCAGTAGACTGAACTAAAATAAATGATTGAAGACTGCAGAAAATTCAAGAGTCTAGACAAAAAAAAACCCAACCCAAACCCAAACTTGTACAGTATTTTCACACCAGCTTTGCACAGGTAAGAGATAGCTTACAATGGGACACTGACATCAACACAGAATGAAAATGTCAGATCAATCGTAGCATGTCAAAACAGGTCAATGTCTTCATCCAGAACCACCAAAGTCCAGTTTATCCTCGCATGATTGATTAACCATCTAACACTTCCCTTTTCAACACTGAGAGAAATCATAATCACGGCACAACAGCCCCAGTAACAAATGTATATCATCCAATCTGTGTTGTGGAGAAAAAACAACACCAGTATGACAACGTTTGTTACACCTTCAGTGCAAAAGGGTTTCAAATATTCACACACCACAACTGCACACAATCACACCCTCATTCATTACCTAAGCTTCGCACACAGAATCCTAGGAAAAACTACATTTCAACGTAACACGATCGAAGCAAAATAATATAATTCTGATATTTTTTCCCCCTGTACACTGAATAGGAATGCTTTTTCCTCTCTCTCTTTCTCTCTGTCACCAAGGCACTGAGCTGCTAGAATGGCCCACGGTGCGATCAAACCCGGATTTTCAGGCAAACCGCGATGCCGGTGCGAGGTAGAAACGCCTTCCCCCTTTGATTTATGGTCTCCGGGACATTTTCATGAGGAACGTGGGTTCTGTAGTTTTTTTCGTTGCAGTTTAATTTGATTCAACACGCGTGGGTCTGTTCACTATCGATTATTCTTTTTTTTCTGTTTTGAACACACGCATGCATTCGGTGCAGCTAATTAATTTTGTTAATATGTGGCCAGCCGTTTTGGCGCAGTGGTTAGCGCCTTGGGTTACGGACTGGAAGGTCGAGGGTTCGAATCCCATCAAAGTCATGGAAATTTTTCCAACTCCGGCTGGCTCCTACCCAGAGTGAGTGTGCTGTGGGCTCAGTGGGGAGACTGGGACCACACAGTCGAGCTTCATCCCCTTTACGTATGCGAGTTTGAGAGTGTTGCTCGAAATTAATTACCTGACCAACACTAGGTGTCTGTATCTCTCGGCCCCAGTTGACGCCGGATATATTATGATAGCGTAGAGTACAACCCTGTCAAGTAGTCTCAAAGTAGATGCACTTCCACAGCAGCATCGTTACGTCATCCTCATCACCATTGATCATCATGCAATAATAAAAAACTGCCTCTGATTCGGTGGCCCCGGTTGCTCTGGTCTCGTGGTGACCTCAGATTCGGTTTCCCCATACACTTCTGTGCCTATGGTGAGTTTATGTCAAAGCTTTTGGGGTTGGAGGTTCGCGGGGGACGGTCGTTGGCCGGACTTTGTGATAGTTACCACCTGGGGGCGGGGAGCAACTCACACAGTCTGGCTCCACGACTGAGCTAATACTGGTCATAGGGGGCTTAGTAGGTGGTGTCCTGCATATGTTAGCTCAGAACAGGCACCACTGAACACCACCAAAGTGACACAGCAGAAGTGCAGGTTCCCTCTGGCTGGTGGCCCCGCGGCGGCCTGATAATGATGGGCTCCCTGTGGACTTTCGACCCTGAGGATGCCACATAACGAATTTGGGTATGGCTGTGGCGAGGAGATTGAAATGAGCGGCGTGGGAAAAGTGGGACGGATCATCACAGGTGATGAGGCAACAAAAAAGTCTCTTTAAAAACCCCAGAAGGACAGATAAATAAAAACAAGAAGAGAACCCTTAGCAGACCAAAATGAACAAAACATAGTTGGAAATGAATCTATTAGTACAACGTGGAGAGAGAGAGAGAGAGAGAGAGAGAGAGAGAGAGAGAGAGAGTAGAGAGAGAGAGAGAGAGAGAGAGAGAGAGGACAGACAGACAGACAGACAGAGACAGAGACAGAGACAGAGACAGAGAGACAGAGAGAGACAGAGAGAGACAGAGAGAGAACTCAAGAACTCAAGAACTCAAGAATTTAATTGTAATAGGCTAATTCAACCCGTTACAAATCCATAAGTAATCATGTATGATTGGATACTTTGAATAGAGCATTATATTAATACAAAAGCATATTTTGAAATCAGCATCAATTACTCGAAGAACATAGCACAAGATTTCATGATGACATTATCGGTGTTTGTTGGAATGATAAATATATCTGCCCAGATCATGGACTGAGAGAGAGAAAAAGAGAGAGAGAGAGAGAGAGAGAGAGAGAGAGAGAGAGAGAGAGAGAGAGAGAGAGAGAGAGAGAGAGAGAGAGAGAGAGAGAGAGAGAGAGGGAGAGAGAGAGAGAAGGGGGGGGGGACAGATACAGAGAGAGACAGGCACAGATAGACAGATGGACAGACAGATACACACAGAGACAGAGAACGGCTAGAGTCAGTGAAAAAGATAAAAGAGACACGATAATTAATTGGAACGCTAATTTGACATACTGAAGGTGTATACGTATCCACTCCCTTTCATACAAACATCTCACATTTTCCTTCAAGTTGAAAGAAAAGTGAAAGGAACAACAGGAACAGGAACACAAATCCTCCATTCTGCCACCTATGACGTCATGAAGGCTACACTCCAGTATTATCTTGCAGGTCATGTAGTATCTTTCTACAATGCGGGTCGAAAATTTGTTTTTGTTGATTTCCATAGATTTTTTTTAAAGAATGAAAAAGTGCACTGTGCACTTGTTTTGGGAATTGAAGGCATAGTAGAGCAATACCAGGTAGTCACGAGAAAGTTGGAAAGGATCATCACTCGAGGATTGCTTGTGTTCCTACAGCGTTGACCTCGCGCATACATATTGCGATTAGGAAGCTAGCAGACGGTAAAAAGACTGAGGGGGTACAGTGTTTGCTGAAAAAAAAAAAAAAGTTAAAATCTATCAAATTTGTTCAAAATCACGAGTTTTGAGTCATGGGCTAGTCTTTCTGAAATAGTGGTTTTTATTTCTGTAGATGCCTTAGTACGTGCAGTGCGAATGCAAGAGTGATATATGAAAATAGATGGAAAAAATAGTCAAAATTGATACTGGTGTGTAGCCGAACCCATCCCAGCTGCCTCAGCTTATAGCAACTGGATGTGGGAGGGGGAAGAGGGGGGGGGGTGGGGGTGTCATACTCCACAAAAGTGA
>CM060332.1:48317295-48329795 GCA_030674155.1 Stramonita haemastoma | reverse complement strand
CTTCGCCAAAAAATGTCAATAATGGTCATACTGTTGACCGCTGATCATTAATGGAAGAAACTAGACACTAATGGAAGAAACTTCGAGTACAGACGTGCCAGTGCCTTATTTCCATTCGCATATATATATATATATATATATATATATATATATATATTATATATATATATATATATATATATATATATATATATATATATATGTATATATATATATTACATACATATATACATAGATATATATATATATGTATATATATATATATATTACAAACATATATACATAGATATATAGATGTGTATATATATATATATATATATAGATATATATATATATAGATATATATATATATATACACACGCAGTTATTATAAATGCATGTTACAGATCCCCTCATTCATGTCAGTGTTCGGAGAGTTACGGAAAAGCACGAACACTCCCAACTTACACCCCGAAGTCGGAATACAGCCACCTTCATGTCGTAGGGCCAAAAATGGTCGCATACGCAAAATCTCACCATTAGTGAACCTCGGAGCTCTAGCCGAAGAACGCAAAGATAAGAAAAAAAATGACAAGCTTTTTCTCACTACAGCAGAACACAGACCATATCAGCTTGTTACCAGTACAGTGACAATCGCTGCAAGTGATACACGTAGAGCTTTTGAAGCTGCCTGAGAAAGAAATGACAGCCGTCACCTCGCCTCTTTGAAGCTGACGTGTGAAAGATGGCTATCTGTGTGTGTGTGTGTGTGTGTGTGTGTGTGTGTGTGTGTGTGTGTGTGTGTGTGTGTGTGTGTGTGTGTGTGTGTGTGTGTCTGTTTGTCTGTCTGTCTGGGTGTCTGAGTGTCTGAGTGTCTGTCTGTCCTCACTGCTTATCTTCCTTCACTCTTGCAACAGTAGTGTGTGTGTGTATGTGTGTGTGTGTGTGTGTGTGTGTGTGTGTGTGTGTGTGTGTGTGTGTGTGTGTGTGTGTGTGTGTGTGTGTGTTGTGTAGTCTTGTGTGTGTGTGTTGTGTAGTCTTGTGTGTGTGTGTGTTGTGTTGTGTTGTGTTTGTGTTGTGGTGTGGTGTGTGTGTGTGTGTGTGTGTGTGTGAGAGAGAGAGAGAGAGAGAGAGAGAGAGAGAGAGAGAGAGAGAGAGAGAGAAGAGAGGGGAGAGAGAGAGAGAGAGAGAGAGAGAGAGAGAGAGAGAGAGAGAGAGAGAGAGAGAGAGAGAGAGAGCGTATGTGTGTGTGTTCTTTTTTCGTGTGCTTTTTGTTTTTCTTTAACACTCAGTCCATATGTGCATGTGGTAGTGTAAGTTTTGTCTTCCGTTCCCACCGGCACAAAAATGGCCGCCTTCTTTCTAAAAAGCCGGAACTGGTTTTAACATGTGTGTAAGATGTTCTGAGAGAGAGAGAGAGAGAGAGAGAAGAGAGAGAGAGAGGAGAGAGAGAGAGAGAGAGAGAGAGAGAGAGAGAGAGAGAGAGAGAGAGAGAGAGAGAGAGAGAGACAGACAGACAGACAGACAGACAGACAGACACAGACAGACAGACAGACAGACAGACAGAGACATAGTCAGACAGATTGAGAAAGAAAGAGAGAGAGGGGAGAGAGATAGACAGATGCAAATACACAGACACACAGACAGAGAACTCGATTTTTTTTAAGACAAAAGGCTTATTCATAATGAAAAATTCCTGAAGTGACTACAGCTGATGATTTTTTTTAAAAGAAAAAAGAAGAAATTCAGACGCACAGGCAGACAGAGAGAAAAGACAGACTAGACAGACAGACAAGAGGTGCAGGACGGAGAGCGGGACTGGGGTGCAAGTGAATGTGAATTGCCCTTTACAACTGTTTACACTACGGAACAATAGCAGAAGACATACACACAATAACAACTATCAACAACAAGAAATGCACACATTCTCTGTGTCAATGATCATGAAGAAGTCATAACAGATCGCGCGTGACCTTATCAAAATGAGACGGAGGAGGGTTTTTTATGACTTGCCAACACTAAAAAAAAAACACTACTACAAGAATGATAACAACCAAAGTGTAAAAAGGCAAAGGTGTCCCCATCATAAGCTATGCTGTCGTAGGGGAGCGGGGTATCAGAGACCTCAGCTTCTCTGGAGGCTAGCATTTAGAGAGCGGCGCCCATCTCCTCTCCCTCGCTGCTTTACCCTCCCTGTCCCTAAAGAGGGCAGGTACCCATTTAGAGCAAGGTGAACTGGGGGGGCTGTACCGAAGCCCAGGCGCACAAACGGTCACCATTCCAAATGTTAACCACGCTCACTGATGCTTAACCTTGGCTGGGGAAAGGGAGTGTTCTGACCACTGAGCCACCCTGTCCCCATGCCTTACCTTCCCTGACCCTAAAGAGAGCAGGTGCCCATCTATAGCTGGGTGAACTGGGGAACTGTAACGAAGCCAAGGTGCATGAACGGTCACCCATCCAAGAGGTAACCATGCTTAACACTGCTTAACCTTAGCTTGGGGAGAACGAGTGCTCTGACTACAGTGCTATCCTATCGCCAACACGAAACCTTAGCCATGGTAAACGACTTTACAAGCTTGCATTAACTATTCTAGCCATGACCTATGAAGTCCACAGCGTGTAGGTATTTCTTTCTTTCTTTTTTTCTTATGGTTCCACAGCTAGAGCTCCAAGGTTCATCAATAGTGAGATTTTGCGTGTGAGACTGTTTGTTCATCATTCGAAAAAACTGCTATCCAATTTCGGGGATGATGTCTAAACACAACACCAGTGTGTGTGCATACGTTGTTAAAATTCTGTCATCTGTTCCTACAAGCATGCAATGGCCTACTATTCTGAAAGATATTGAAGTTTGCGTTGGACGAGTGAGGACCGTCAGTTGTATCTAGAAAACTTGATCGTCCACGCAACTGCAATTTTTAGGTTAATTCGAAGTCGTGAGTTACTTCCGATAAACAGTTTTCCAGCAGTAATATTGATCTTTCTCTTTGTACCGTTACTCATCTACAAATCAAGAGGCCTGTCCCACTGAAATTTTTCCTCATTCTGATTTTTTAAAAAAAATTTGAAGTTAGTCAGCTTCCTATATAAACGACAATATAGCTCGTTTTTGCAAAATCAGTCATTAAAGTAAAGGTAAAGGTGTCCCCATAACCTTGGCGGTCGTAGGAGAGCAAGGTGTCAGAGACCTCAGCTTCTCTAGGGGCCAGCATATTGAGGGCGGCGCCTATCTCCTCTCCCTCGCTGCTTTACCTTCCCTGACCCTAAAGAGGGCAGGTACCCATTTACAGCTGGCTGAACTGGGGGGACTGTACTGAAGCCAAGGCACGCAAACGGTCACCCATCCAACCGGTAACCACGCTCGACGCTGTTTAATTAACTTGAATGGGGGAAAGCGAGCATTCTGACCACATAGCTATCCCGCCCCCACAGTCATTGTATCTCGTTATTCTGCAATACACTGTCGTCTGTCAAGACTGGAAAGGTATCCCTTCAATTGCATAACTGTGGTGTTTATGAACTGCTGTTGTATGTATAACTCCAAACATGATTTCGTCAGACAACAGTCGTCAGCTAGGACACTACAGTCACACAACTGTGAATGCCTGTCATTAAACTATCCCTAGATGTGGCCTAGATAAATGTTTATAGAAGCTTACCTAAAAATAGCACATGCAGCAGCGTTGCTAACAAGGGGAGGCTACCTGGGTCACATTGTGATACTGGCATAATACAACATAAGTTTTTTCCATAACATCCTTCTCCAAATCAAAACAGAACGTGATTATGCTAAATCTATAATCAATATTTTGGATCTTAAAAATTAGAGTCAGACAGCAAGGCCACATACAGCAGATCTTTGTGGTCGTATCTACACCAAGGGAAGATTAAAAACTAAACAAAATTCAGAATGCTTCATAGTGACAGTGTGGTGATTGTGATAAAGGAGATGAGTGTGTTGGTGGTGGTGGTGGTGGTGTGTGTGTGTGTGTGTGTGTGTGTGTGTGTGTGTGTGTGTGTGTGTGTGTGTGTGTGGTGTGTTTTGACGACAGAGAGAGAGACAGACAGACAGACAGACAGACAGACAGACATCTGTAAAAAAAAAAAAAAAAAAAAAAAAAACCTCCAAAAAGACACTAAACTCCCTCTTCAACCATCCAAATCATAGTAAAAAAAAAAAAAAAAAAAAAAAAAAAAACTAAAACCCTCTCTCTCTCTGTCTCTCTCTCTCTCTCTGTCCGCACTTTGTGCACAGATACAAAGCCCCCCCCCTCCCCCCGCCCCATCCTCCCCACCCCTCTCTACCCCCCCCCCCCCTATCCCCAAAACTGAAAGGTGTCTATAGTGAAGGGACCAGACAGCCCAGCCCCCCCCCCCCTCACCCCCCTTCAGCACCCCCCCCCCCCCGAGCCCCTAGATAGATAGGGTATCGTCAGCCGTCACCCCTCCCTTCTACTCCCTGTTTGTTTTCAGGCTGCTTATCTCCCTTGCAACTGAGGTGGCTGCACTGGTGTGCCTTGTGGTTACGTTTATGCTCCCTTCATATTTTGTATTGGTTTGGTTTGTTTGGTGGGTTTTGGTTTTTGTTTTCTGTTGGGTTTTTTGTTTTGTTTTGCAGGAAAAGGAAATGATTGAGCTTTTCTGTGTTTATATATCTGTCTCTGTGTGTTTCTTTGTGTGGTTTCTCTCTCTCTCTCTCTCTCTCTCTCTCTCTCTCTCTCTCTCTCTCTCTCTCTCTCTCTCTCTCTCTCTCTCTCTCTCTCTCTCTCTCTCTCCTCTTCTCTCTCTCTCTCTCTCTTCTGTGCGTGTGTGTTGTGTTCTGTTGTCTGTCTGTCTGTCTGTCTGTCTGTCTGTCTGTCTGTCTCTTTCTCTCTCTCTCTCTCTCTCTCTCTCTCTCTCTCTCTCTCTCTCTCTCTCTCTCTCGCTCTCTCTCTCTCTCTCTCTCTCTCTCTCTCTCTCTCTCTCTCTCTCTCTAATCAGGGCAAGGGCAGGATGAAAAAAAATACAAATGCTTATCTGTAACCCTTTAAAAATAAAGATGATAATTCCTTCATTCATCCATCCATCCATCCATCCATCCATCCATTCATTCACTCATTCATTCTCTCTCTCTCTCTCTCTCTCTCTCTCTCTCTCTCTCTCTCTCTCTCCTCTCTCTCTCTCTCTCTCTCTCTCTCTCTTCTCTCTCTCTCTCCCTCCCATCCCCCCACCCACCCCGAACTGAAAAGGCATAAATCATGCTAGCTGTTAGGTAAACATTGCTACCCATCTAAAAGGCAACATTTCAAACTGCACTGCTTGTCTGCAGCGCACTCACTTTCCACTATGTCATGTTCTATCTTTTTCGTAATAAAATTTACCTCTAGTGGAGAAAGAACACAATGAATCCATTGTTCCTATCCCATTGTTCCCTATGACTTGGGCACATGGCCAAGCGCAAACTCCTAGATCACATCACTAGCGAAGAAGTGAAAACTAGAATTGAAAACGCCATCGGATCATAATTATTGCAGAGCTCCTGTCTTCAGTGGAAAAAAAAAAACGCAAACTAATGTGGTACAGGCACGTCACACGAACATATGGACTGGCCAAGACTGTCCCTACAGGAACTATTGCAATGAAGGAGACGAAGAAGCAGACACAGAAAACGATAAGAAGACAACTTCAGAGAGTGGACAGGCCTTGAATGGTGGAAAGACATACTGCAGAAAGTTGAGAACTATAAGGAGTGGAGGAAGCTGGTCGCAAAATCTTCAGTGGTGCCCCAACGGTCTGCTAGACTGCAGGATATGTGAAGCTGAAAGTGAAGGTGACACACCCTCCTTCCCCCTTTCTCTCTGTCTGTCCTTATATTCCATTCATTATCACTGTTTTGCACGAAAAGGGAATAGTCGATCTCTTCCTCCTTCTCTGCCTGTCTGTCTTCTATCGATCAGTTTCTTTTTTATCAAATGGTTGTTCACACCCCTATACCATCATTCTCTTCATGAGGGACCAAGGCCTAAAATGAATGCCTTCTCCTCTCTCTCTCTCTCTCTCTCTCTCTCTCTCTCTCTCTCTCTCTCTCTCTCTCTCTCTCTCTCTCTCTGATGAAAAAAGTATATAATGCTTACTCTGTAACCCTTGAAAAATAAAGAAAGATTCTCTCTCTCTCTCTCTCTCTCTCTCTTCTCTCTCTCTCTCTCTCTCTCTCTCTCTCTCTCTCTCTCTCTCTCTCTCTCTCTCTCTCTCTCTCTGCCTGTCTGCCTGTCTGTCTGTCTGTCACACATATTTGTACCTGTTAGAAATGGGGGGTTTTTTACCATGTAGTTTCATGCTGTGCATTTGGTAACTTTTCATTACGCTGTCTGTTTTTCTTTTGTGAAAAAAAAAGAAAAAAAAGGAAAAAGAATAGAAAAGCAACTGTTGTTTTTATTCTATTATCCTTTTTTTTTAAATCAAATTTGTTCGTTCGTCTGTGTGTTTGTTCGTTAATTCGTTTGATAATTCCGTGTGGGCTACATACAACAGGGGACGGGATAGCTCAGTGGTCAGAGCACCCGCTTTCCCCAAGGTAATCAGCATCAAGCGTGGTTACCAAGTAGTTGGGTGACCGTTTGCAGTACAGCTCCCCCGGTTCACCCAGCTATAAATGTACACCTGCCTTCTTTAGGGTCAAGGAAGGTAAAACAGCGAGGAAGAGAAAATGGGCGCCACCCTCAATACGCTGGCCCCAAGAGAAGCTGAGGTCTCTGACACCTCACTCCAGAACGACCACATAGGTTATGGGAACACCTTCACCTTTACATACACTGAGTAAAATGACCACTCAGATAATAAGTACAGCAATTACCCTGTCCATCCAACGACACGATCTCTCTCGTAAATCTTCACACTGTGAAAACCTTGACACTTTCCACCCCAGGCGCGTGGTAATAAAACAATAATAACAACCGTGACATCGGGGTCACCATCAGATCAGGGGGGCTCTGACTCAGGAATAATTCTTATTTTATTACATGATGACGGTCGCTATAGCTGAGTGGTTAAGAGTGTTTGGACTTCAATCCTGTTTGGTTTCATGAAGTCGTGGGTTCGAATCTCGACAGCGGCGTGTGATGAATTCAGGGGTAGGGATTTGTACAATTTTCCAGGTCAACTCAAAGTGCAGACCTGACAGTGCCTTAATTCCTTACGTGTGTGTGTGTATCCCAACATCCAGAAGACCAAACATGCATATCGAAGATTCTGTTATTCATTTCAGTGTTCAATGGGTACAGTCATACTAATAACAACGACGATGACAACGACATCTACAACAAAGGCAAGAAGAATTTGAAGAAGAAGAAGAATTTGAAGAAAGAAGAAGAAGAAGAGGAAGAAGAAGAAGAAGAAGAAGAAGAAGAAAGAAGAAGAAGAAGAAGAAGAAGAAGAAGGAGGAGGAGGAGGGAGGAGGAGGAGGAGGAGGAGGAGAGGAGAAACAACAACATCAACAACAATAACACAAACAAACAAAATCAAGAAGAAGAAGAAAAAGAAGACGATGGTGAAGATGATGATGATGATGGTGGTGGTGGTGGAGGTAGTTGTGATAATGATAAAGAAGAAGAAGAAGAACAACAACAACAACCAGAACAATAACAACAACATGAACTATAACAACAACAATAACATTAACATATATAGATTTTTAAAGCCCTTACCTTCCTTCCTTTATCACTGCTTAAAGATGAATCACAATAACAACAAATAAGGGGCTGTATTTCCAAATATGTCCTCAATTCTATTCAAAAGATCGATAACTTCAGAGAACTATAATTATGTGACATTCCTGATCGACACAACTCACTTTATATATATGTAAGACTGGTTTGTTATATAAAACAAGAAAAAAGAAGAAGAAAAAACACCCGCTAGCAGAATACAGTCATGTAATCCGTTTTCACACTTGATGAAATGATCATGCCTATGTAACACTATAGGCCACAACGGCTTAAACCACTTTTGCCGTCTGACAATCTATGTGGAGAACGTACGGTCTTGTCGAAGGGAATCACCGCAAAAGTAGGACACGGTGGATACGATGCTTCCATCTCTCTGCCCTCCCACACCCCCCACCTCCATCTTCCTCTGTGTGTGTGTGTGTGTGTATGTGTGTGTGTGTGTGTGTGTGTGTGTGTGTGTGTGTGTGTGTGTGTGTGTGTGTGTGTGTGTGTGTGTGTGTGTGTGTCTCTCTCTCTCTCTCTCTCTCTCTCTCTCTCTCTCTCTCTCTCTCTCTCTCTCTCTCTCTCTCTATATATATATATATATATATATATATATATATATATATATATATATATATATATATATATATATATAAAGACGTTCGCCTGCCAACAAGTAAACCGTGAGGTCCTGGGTTCGATTCCCAGCCTAGCCCTTCCTTCCCATTTTGACGGGGGAAAAAAATCGAACTGAATGTCGATTCAGTCATTCAGCTGAGACTATAAACCGAGGCCCCGTGTGCGAACCCACGCAGAACATCTTGCGCACACGTTAAAACCCCGTTCCGCCTTTCGGAAGAGCAGGCCATTGTGTGCTGGTAGGAGAGGATGACAATTTTTTTTTTAACCAACATGCACACAGGTGTCGTGTTAACACACCATCCCTGAGGAAAAATCGGGGAGTTGGAGTCCCCAGGGCTGCTCGGGGCTGTATATGGCAACGTTCTGGTGGCTCCTGCGACGGTACTGGAACCATTCGTATCGGTCATTGCCTTTCCAATGGATCATTTCAGTGGCGTGGAGAGGGGGGTGGAGGGTCTGCTGCATGGGTAACAGCTTGCTCTTCATACTTACTCACCCAGGCTTTGCGCTCTGAAGACTAGAGCGCAACTCCATAGTCTTCCGAGACTGATGGGTGCCATAATATATATATATATATATATATATATATATATATATATATATATATATATATATATATATACATATATATATATATATGTGTGTGTGTGTGTGTGTGTGTGTGTATGTGTGTGTGTGTGTGTGTGTGTGTGCGCGCGCGCGCGCGCGCGGGCGCGCACGCGAGCGAACAAGCGTGTGTGTATGTTGCTGAGAAGATAATACATACATAAACTCCAGGTGGTCAGCTTTTTCCATGAACAGGGGGGAAATGTAGATATTACTGCCACTGACGTCACATTTCACCCCAAAATTCACTGAAGACTACGCACACGGCATCGCTGCATCTCTGTGTCCTACTCTTCCTGATCTCCTTCTAACTAAAAACAAGCCCGGTAGATTCCGGCAGTACAGGAAGAACGGCACGAGGCAGAGAAGACAGTGCCGACAGGAGCCGTCATTACCCGTTGTCTTCACAGCCCCCTTTCTTGCAGCCCTGACAATGCCTCACGTGCCAGCTAGCCAGCCAAGCAGTCAGTGCTGTCACAGCCTATCGTCTTCACATCACACTGTTACCTGCCTACCTACTGCTGCTGCAGCCACGCCACACTATGCTGCTTTGTGCTTCAGTGGCAGGGAATAGTGTGGTTTTGGCAGAGAATATTTTGTAATGTTTGTTTTGCAATGTTGGTTTTGTAATGTTTATTTGTAATGTTTGTCTGAGGTAGTGTTTGTAATGTTTTGTTTGTAATGCTTAGTTGTAGTGTTTGTGTGAAACGTTTATTTGTAATGTTTGCGGTAATGTTTGTAATGTTTATTTGTAATGTTTGTGGTAATGTTTGTAAGGTTTGTTTGTAAGGTTTGTTTGTAAGGTTTGTTTGTAAGGTTTGTTTGTAATTTTTGTAATGTTCATTTGTAATGTTTGTAGTGTTTATTTGTAATGTTTGTTTGTAATGTTTGTAACATTTTTGTTATGTTTGTAACGTTTATTTGTAATGCTTGTTTGTAAAGTTTATTTTTAATATATATTTGTAATCTTTGTAACGTTTATTTGTAATGTTTGTAATGTTTATTGCACAGGCGACCATGAAGGCAGACACCGTTGAAAACCCCCAGCAAAATCGTAAACAACCTCCTCACTACCCCCCCCCCTCCCCCTCTCCTCCTCTAAAAAAAAAGTGAAAAGTCCAGATGAAACATCCATCACTTGGCATCAGTCCCAAAAAGGAACGGTAACTTCAATTGAAAGTGTTTGTTTTTTTAATAGAGCACACTATAAACTACAACCTGAAAACAACAACAAAAAAAACAACATACAAACAAAAAACCCAACAACATCAGTGACAGCATTGGAGGTAATAGTGATCATGCTTTAGCTTGACCTAACACGATGAATGAATAAATGAATGAATGCGCTTCCACAAAAGACATAATACAATATGCAGGTATCAGTAACACAATGCAAGAAATACATTACAGATACAATGCAACATAAACTATCGACTAGCAGCTGGCTGCACTGTCTAACGATCGTAGCGTATCGTACCGTATCGTATTGCATCGGATCGTATCGAACAGTACCGTATCGTATTGCATAATATTACACTGCATTGTATACCACAGTCAGTACTGCAGATTTCTCTGCATGAACTTCGGGCTTCTGTCCAAGAGTAGCACTCCCCATTTATTTATTTTTACAAAGTCCTGTTTGCAAGTGCATTAGTTTTCATAATAAGAGTTGGGGGGGGGGGGGGGGGTCTATAGAATTTTGCCAGAGACAATCCTCTTGTTGCTGTTCGTTCTTTTACGTGCGCAAAATATATATTGCACAGGTAACCTCGGTTTATAGTCTCATTCGGAAGATAAATATCCAGACCACCTCTCAAGGTCTAGTGGACGGTGGGAAAAGTTCGGGCTAGAACAGGGATCGAACTCGTAAGTTCTCGCTTTCTAAGCAGGTGCATTACCTACCTCTAGACCACCTGCCCACTATAATTACTACCAAGTACCCTTTTTGCCCCTTTTCCTTTTCCTAATCATTCAAATTTATGGGTGGATCGGTGGTTTAAAGGTAACACACCTGCCTCGAAAGCGAGAAGTGTGGGTTCAATCACCTGAACCCCCCACCCCCCTATTATACTAGACCCTCTGTGGCGGTTTGGGTGCTAGTCTTTCGGATGTTATTACAGACCTAGATCCCGTGTGTAACTCGCATTCTGCGCACGTAAAAGAACCCACGTGAACAAAAAAGCTATCCCTGGCAAAAACAGGATGTTTTAAAGGTGGCGCTGCTCCTGTGGCGACGCACTTTTCTCAAGGACAGCAACTCAAAATTCAGAGAAATGTGCCGCGATTAAAAGTGGAATAAAATCCTATCTGATCCAATTCTTTACACAGCAAAGAAGGAGATGGTACATCTGGCAGTATCAGCACTGCACTCTATAGTATGCTCACTTCTATGAAGGCGATTAGAAATCAGATTCCCTGAAGTCGCAATGCGGCTACCTTAATGGTGGGTAAAAACAGCCGCATACCCAAAATCTCACCATTAGACCATTTCGGAGCTCTAGATGAGGAACCAAAAAAAAAAAGAAATTGTAAAGCTTTGCTAATCAATCTAACAACCGCTTCTTTACCCTTAAAATTTTTTTAATTCTTTTTTTTCTCTTACATCACGGAATAGCTCAGTAGTCAGAGCACTCGCTTTCCCCAAGCTAAGGTTAAGCAGCATCGAGCATGGTTACCCCTTGGACGGGTGACCGTCTGCACACCTTGGCTTCAGTACAGCCCCCCTGTTCACCCAGCTGTAAATGGGTACCTGCCCTGTTTAGGGTCAGGGACGGTAAAGCAGCGAGGGAGAGGAGATAGGCGCCGCCCTTAATATGCTGGCCTCCTAGAGAAGCTGAGATCTCTGATGCCTCGCTCCCCTACGACCATATAGACTATGGGACACCTTTACCTAACCTTAACCTACATCAAATCTACAATGCTTTGCAAACTAACTTGGCCACCACTTCTTTTTTTCATTTAATTCTTTTTTGTTTTTATTTGTGTGTTGTTGTTTTTTTTTTAAACGCTTTACTAGCCAATATAAGTACGAGTTTTTCCTGTAAGTTTTTAAAATAAAATTTGCAAACCTGTATTAAACAATCTGACTGTATTATTTTGGTTCCACTTTTTTCTTTACAGACAAGGGTTATCGTTTTTTTCCCCGAAATACATGGATTTAATTAATTGTTAAGGAAAACTATGAAAATGCCATGATTTTATGCCAGACGACTGAATATCGAAATCACAACCTCCACTGTGTGCTGGATGCACACACATGTGCACACGCGTGCAAGAGCACACACACACACACACACATACACACACACACACACACACACACACACACACACACACACACACACACACACACACACACACACACACACAGATCTTTTCTTTCTCTTTCTTTATCGGCATACAAACAAGAAGCGAAAAGTTGGGTATTTGTGGCTCGAGATCTTTATCATCTTCGCACACACCTCCACACAATGTGTGCGCGCGCGTGCGAACACACGCACGCGCACGCACACACACAACACACACACACACACACACACACACACACACACACCACGCACGCACGCACAACACACACACAAACAC
>CM060332.1:48309795-48314795 GCA_030674155.1 Stramonita haemastoma | reverse complement strand
AGCATATATTGTCAGTTTCTCTGTGGTTTGTTATTTATTCTATGCAAAATAAGAATGTAAAAAGTTACAAATTTTTGTACCGATCTATTCAATTCTTGAGCACCTATTTGCTACACAATACATCGAAGGAAAAAGACGATTTATGTAACACTGTACAAAAATCACACCTCACTCTGAACCAAACGATAATAAAATAAATAGATAATCAAAAAACCTTCCACATACCCGATTCTCTCTGACGATGCCGAAACAGATGATAAATATCAGTAGGCCTCCACCCAGCACGCTAAAACACCCAAACACAGCTAGATCCTGTTTATTTTTTCCCCAAACTTCGCAGAAAACCTATCGTCTGCTACATGATAGATATAACCAACAAGAATAAACGTCCCCTCCCAAAGATCTGCACGATGGAATTCGACTGCTCGGGCTATGAAATTCGATGAGGGTCAACGAATTAAAAAATAGATTTTAAAAAAGACAACGACTAAGTTTAATGCATGCTCAGTAAATGATCAAAAACGCTGGAAAAGCTTCAAGCAGCTTCGTGTGTCGGTGTGTTCCAAATAACGCAAAAGAAAACGAAGTCGCTTTGAACGGGTAAACCAGACGACAATGCCACTTTTCAGTGTCAACGTCGGCGACGGCGACACAGCTTCCGACACACACACACACACACCCACAGTACAGCACGACTAGCGACAAAATCGCCCAGCCTTGCCGATCGCGGTTAGGAAAATATAGCATGCATAAATCACAGTCATAGCTTTGATTTAGGAAGCACTTCTAGATCTATCAAGAGCGTTTTTAATCAACGACTTGATAAAAACTTACTTACCCTGTGCCCGATCGTCACCTCAGCTTGTGCGTTGGAACGCTTGGGTGTGCGTGTGTGTGATTGAATACCGCCATCGACATACTACAGCCAGCAGTGCCTGGCACAGTCAGTCAGCTACCGTTCGGGTTAGGCAAGGCCTGGCCCGGTTTGGCCTTGTCTAGGCCCTAGTCGATTGTCTTCAACGGTGCAAGGGAAGCAAGCGGGAGTTGAAAAATAAAACTTTCACTCCGGGTATTGGCAGGATTATTGTTCTTTTAGTGTTTGCATTCCTTTGGGCATGTTGATGCCATGCTTATCTTCCGTGAGAACTAATGATGGTATTCAACAATGCAACACTCCAGTAGCATAAAAAAGTGCTGCAGATTTTTTTTTTTAATAAAAAACCACAATCCCATATTGTAGTGTTTTTTGCAACTGGTAAGAAGGCACCCATCAGTCTCGGAAGACTATGGAGTTGCGCTCTAGTCTTTAGAGCGCAAAGCCTGGGTAAGTAAGTATGGAAGGCAAGCTGTTACCCATGCAGCAGAACCCCCCCCCCCCCCCCCCCCCCCCCCCCCTCCTCCACGCCACTGGGATGATCCATTGGAAAGGCAATGACCGATACGAATGGTTCCAGTACCGTCGCAGGAGCCACCAGAACATTGCCATATACAGCCTCGAACCGTCCTGGAGACTCCAACTCCCCGATTTTTCCTCAGGGATGGTGTCTAAACACGACACCTGTGTGCATGCTGGTTGTTTTTTTTAATTTTGTCATCCACTCCTACCGGCACACAATGGCCTTCTCTTCTGAAAGGCGGAACGGGGTTTTAACTTGTGCGTAAGATGTTCTGCGTGGGTTCGCACACGGGGCCTCGGTTTATAGTCTCATCCGAATAAACAAAAAAACATTAACCCAGTTATTCCCCAACACACACACACACACACACACACACACACACACACACACACACACACACACACACACACACACACACACACACACACACACACACACACACACACAACCACGTGTCTGTACTGTATAGCTTACAAGATTGGAGCTCAAAAGTAAGGACAGATTTATTATTTGAAATAAAATATTTGATACATTGTATCATGACAAAAGGTATAGGAATAAATTTTTGCTGGATTCCTTCACACTGCGGAATATAGGCTACTGGAATGAAATAGCAGATAATCTTGCAAAAAAAGGTTCAAAAAGAGATTGCCCAGTTCATAACTTAAAAAATGATTGTCGTGAAATTAATTCATTATTGGAAAATCATGTACATAAGTTTAACTTCCATGGGAAATTTGAAATACTAGGCTATCCAAGACATATTTCTAACATCATTTATAAGTTGCGATTAAATTCCTGGAAGACCAAATATTCTCAAAATGTAACTTGCTCCTGTTCTGAACCATTATCTTATGAACATCTTATTTTTCAATGTTCAGTTCTAAATTCAGTTTATATAAAGAAAATGGCATTGAAATTGCAAGGGAACCATTGAATGTAGCTTCGCGAAAACCGTTGATTTTTGATGTTGCTAGGATTATTTCCAAGTCTTCTATAAATATTTTATGGTAGGGTTTTATTTGTTTGTTTTTTGTTTTGTTCTTTGTTTGTTTAGTCTAATATCACCAAGTGTGAATAGACTTTAAATTAAACTACAACAACAACAACAACAACCACGTGGAAATAATATTTTCACGCACACACACTATCTAGAAATAAAATTTTGACTTGAAAATTTTCACACACACACACACACACACACACACACACACACACACACACACACACACACACACACACAAACGCATACACAGAGAGAGAGTTCACACACACACACACACACACACACACACACACACACACACACACACACACACACACACACACACACACACACACACACACACACACACACACACAAACGCATACACAGAGAGAGAGTTCACACACACACACACACACACACAAAACACACACACACACACACACACACACACACAGTGTTCACACACACACACACACACACACACACACAACACACAGTGTTCACAACACACACACACACACACACACACACACACACACACACACACACACACACACACACACACACACAGTGTTCACACACAACACACACACACACTACACACACACACAACACACACACACACACTACACACACACAACACACACACACAGTGTTCACACACAACACACACCACACACACACACACACACACACACACACACACACACCACAACACAACACACCACACACCACACACACACACACACACACACACACAACACACACACACACACAACACACACAAGCCTCACACACAGACCTCTTACTCCTACAAAAATTCTTTTAGATCCATTGAAATCCAGGTAATATAACTTCCAACACAGAAATGAAGTTTGAGCTATTAGACACATGAAGGAAGAAACCTGAAAAGGCTGTGTGTTTATTCATCCGTCGTCAAGATTTAGCATTCCTCTTTCATTTGTAAGCAGTCAGCTCAAAAGGTATATATAGGCTTGTAAGGTATGCCAATATTGGGCTACTTTATTATTATTAAGTATGCATGAGTCACGAAGAATTATGGCAATATTTAGCAACAGAACTTGACACTATTAATACATTAATGTACATGAGTCACGCAGAATGTGCAGTGTGTGTGTGTGTGTGTGTGTGTGTGTGTGTGTGTGTGTGTGTGTGTGTGTTGTGTGTGTGTGTGTGTGTGTGTGTGTGTGTGGTGAAAGGGTGGCATTGCTCTTGCACCGATGTCCTCTCTCTGGGGATACAAGCCTGAAATTTCACGCTAGGAGAAAAAATGGGGTGGCGCTGCTCTTGTGGCGACACGCTCTCTCCGGGAAGAGCAGCTCGAATTTCACAATCTAAAAGTAGTTGGCAGACTTTGGGGTGGGGGGGATTATGAAGGTGGACACCGTTTTGTGTTGTGGGATTGTGTTACGTTTGTTGCATAACACTATTTCTCTCTGCTGATTTTTTGTTTGTTTTTTTGTGTGTTTTTTTCATCCGCCATTGATTTGAAGAGGAAAAAAGAGACTTGGAATAAAAACATTTTTATCTTAGTACAGCTTCTCGTTTACTATTAGTACCATTTAATGATAATATAATTATAACAATGTCATGTACATTTTTAATACGCTGAATCTCGTAAAGCAAACAAATCAAAGAGTTCTAAATCGTATATTTTTTTTCCATGTTCCTTGACCAGAGCTCTGAGGTTCACCAACGGTAAGATTTTGCGTATGCGACCGTTCCACCCCACCTTTTAGGTAGCCGGATTCTGGCTTCGGGATTGATGTCTTAATACGACTCTAGGGTGAATGTAGTTTTGAAAATTTGCTATCCATTTCTATCGGCACGAAATGGTCTACTCTTTCAAAAGTCGAAACAGCTTTTCTAACGTGTGCACAAAATGTTCTCTTCTCTCTCTCTCTCTCTCTCTCTCTCTCTCCTCTCTCTCCTCTCTCTTCCTTCTCTCTCTCTCTTCTCTCTCTCTTCTCTCCTCTCCTCTCCTCTCTCTCTCTCTCTCTCTCTCTCTCTTCTCTCTTCTCTCTCTCTCTCTCTCTCTCTCTCTCTCTCTCTCTCTCTCCTCTCTCTCTCTCTCTCTCTCTCTCTCTCTCTCTCTCTCTCCTCTCTCTCTCTCTCTCTCTCTCTCTCTCTCTCTCTCTCTCTCTCTCTCTCTCTCCTCTCTCATCTCTCTCTCTCCTCTCTCTCTCTCTCCCTCTCTCTCTCTTCTGTGTGTGTGTGTGTGTGTGTGTGTGTGTGTGTGTGTGTGTGTGTGTGTGTGTGTGTGTGTGTGTGTGTGTGTGTTCGCGCATGGGACTTCAGTTCACAGTCTCATTTGAGGGACTTTAGGGGGAGTGGAATCAGTACTGGTGTTATAACTCCAAGGGGGAGGGGAAAAAAAGTATCCTCGAACAGTTGTCTCGGTAGTGGCTCGAACCTACGCATTCAGGTCACGAGCTCAGCGCTCTAACCACTAGGCTATCCCGCCCTTAAGTATGATGTTATGTTTCATTGACCCAGTTCATGGAAAGAAGGCAGAAGCTGAAGGAGGGACAGGAGATAAATTATATGAAAATAAACGTTAATGGTGTCAGTTAAAACATCTGCAAAGTTTTCGT
>CM060332.1:48282295-48289795 GCA_030674155.1 Stramonita haemastoma | reverse complement strand
ATACTCATGACTCAATGGTTTTAAAACTAGATTGTTGGGGTGTTTGGTTTTTTTTTCAGTTTAATGGTTTTAAACTAGATTGTTGGGTTTTTTTTTCAGTTATAATGTCTATTCACGTCAAGTGATTTTAGACCCAGTAAAAAAAATTAATCCAATTACAAAAAAATGAAAAATATTGAAAACAATACCAGGTACATACTTGAAATATAAAACTAGCTTTAACAAACTACAAGCACTGAATTTCGGACTTTTTATTAACGCTAACACAGATGTCCAACAAAAGCTGATGGTTGAGACAAACACTGATCCAGTGATAGATTAGGTATAGCAGGTAAAAATGCTTTTATTTAATTATATATATATATATATAATATATATATAATAATATATATATATATATATATATATATCCACAACGAAGAAGAACATGACTATCGATTTTGTTATCTTATCACCACAAACACAGTTTACATCTTTCGAACATTTTATCTTGAAAACGTTTAGCTTTCAACTAAGCGAAAACACTCTTGATCCGTGTACATTTATTTAAATTACTGATAGTAAAAGTCTGATTCGAGTGCTTTATTCAGACTCTAACAAAAAGTGTAAGTATACAACATTGCGATTTCACAATAGACGAAAACTTCCTGAATCGTAATGGTTAATTCATCTCTTGTTCGTTGAACGCTGAGACAGCAACTATTATCTGTTATATGAACCAAATTGCCTTAACTGCGGATAACAAATCCGGCCCAGCGCATCCGACTTCGGCATAACTAGAGATAAGTGTTATCTTTTCAGTCTTTCTGAGAAAAAAGGCAGGAGCATGAACCAAGTTGACAGGAAAAAAAACAAGAAGGAAGTGACATGAAAAGAACAAGAAGAATAAGGAACAGAGAAACAGAACCAGAAGATGATAGAAAAGACGAACCCTCTCACACAGAATTGTTCCCAGATAGTATATAGTTATTTGTTTATATATATTCTGACAGGCCCCTTGGTATTCCCACGGGGAAGTGATGTAGCTTATTATACGCGATCATCCAGTTGATAGGTAGTGTAGGTGAGCCTTAGATGAGCCACTGCCATAGATACACTAGCAGTCAGTGGTAGGTGGTGATGTTTTGAGGCCTGGCTTAGAGGAGGTATGTCATTTCGCAATGGTGGAATGTGACGGTTACAGGGTGGTCATTGTTTCTTTGGGTCTGTTTGTCTCTGTTTGTGGTCTTTCGAGCTCTCTGTCTCTGTCTGTCTGTATGTATGTCTGTCTCTGTGTGTCTGTATGTTTTTTCCCGGTTTTTGTCCACGTTTTTTTTTTTATCCGTCTGTCTTGTCTTGAAATAAAAGGAGGAATCGATACAATTTTCTATCTGCCTAACTCAGTTTGTCTACTTGTTTTGTCGTATTATTGCTATAGATAGTTCACTTTTTTTTCTATCTCTCTGATGCTTGTCTTTGTCTCGTTTTCTGTCTGTCTGTCTGTCTGTCTGTCTCTCCCCCCCCCCCCCCCCCCTCCTCTCTCTCTCTCTCTCTCCTCTCTCTCTCTCTCTCTCTCTCTCTCTCTCTCCTCTCTCTCTCTCTCTCTCTCTCTCTCTCTCTCTCTCTCTCTCTCTCTCTCGTAAGAGTAGGTAGGCCATTGTGTGCCGGTGGGAACAGATGACAAGATTTACAAAGCTGCATACACACAGGGACTAGATGTAAAAAAAAAAAGCACATGAGTGCTTATTCCATTATCCTCGATATAAAAGAATGAATAAAAACACACACACACACACCACGCACGCACGCACGCACGCACGCACGCACGCACGCACGCACGCACGCACACACACACATACATACACACGCACGCACGCACGCACACACACACACACACACACACACACACACACACCACACACACACACACACACACACACACACACACACACACACACACAAGGAGAGAGACAGACAACAGACAAACAGACACAGATAGCAGCCTGTAAAAGGAAGAAGAAGAAGACTGTTATCGCAGCATAGTGGCATGGCGTGTTGTGTGTGAAGCGCACAGAGCTCTATCTAGCTCTCTGTATGTATCCCATTGGCTTTACGCGCAAAACTGAAACTCAAAGCTCAGCAGCAGTGACTGATACTGTCGCCACTAGAGTCAATTTTTGGAATTCCCCGCTCTGTACAGTAGTCTATTTATTTATTGCCAGCCTTCCCCCTCTTTGCATTCATTCATTCACTAGTTTGCCGCCCCGTCTCTTTCCAGTCTGTTGTTGCGTGGGCGCAGTTCTTTTTTTTTTTGGCAGAGGAAGTGGCTATTCAGCTTGTTTATTTGAGCAGATTTATTCAAATTTTGGGTGTGTGTGTATAGGTTGGGGGGTGGGGGTGGTTGTGAGTGAGAGAGTGTGTGTGTGGGGGGGGGGGGTGTGGGTGTGTGTGTGTGTGTGTGTGTGTGTGTGTGTGTGTGTGTGAAAAATGGGGAATTTATTTTGGGGGGGTTGGCTGATAGAACACACACAAAAGATTATGGTAATCACTTGGATGACACAGGCGGTGTTAATGTTGGAATGAATTATATTAGAACGTAGAAATGCCAGTATGTGCATATTTGAACACTTTTTGATTGAGTGTGTGTGCCTTCATGTGCGCCCACTCACATACACGCACCTACATACACACGCACGTGTGCAAACACTCATGCTCTCTCTCTCTCTCTTCTCTGTCTGTCTGTCTGTCCTGTCTGTCTGTCTGTCTGTCTCTCTCTCTCTCCTCTCCTCTCTCTCTCTCTCTCCTCTCTCTCTCTCTCTCTCTCTCTCTCTCTCTCTCTTCTCTCTCTCCCTCTCTCTCTCTCTCTCTCTTCTGTTGTCCCCCCCCTCTCTCTCTGTTCCCCCTGTCTGTCTGTCTTTGTCTGTCTGTCTGTCTGTCTGTCTGTCTGTCTGTCTGTCTGTCTCTCTCTCTCTCTCTCTCTCTCTCTCTCTCTCTCTCTCTCTCTCTCCTCTCTCTCTCCTCTCTCTCTCTCTCTCTCTCTCTCTCTCTCTCCTCTCTCCTCTCTTCCACTCTCTCCTCACTCTCTCTCCTCACCTCATCCTCCCCACCACCACCATCCACACACACACCCTACTCATCACCCCTCTTATTCGTACTACAACCTCAATCTATCACTCTACAGCCCCACAATATCTTATGAACGTCACCTGTCTAGTCTATCTTACAATCTACATGCATGACGAACACTCTCTCTGTTATCGATTTCTGACAAAAGTCATCTGCACGAAGACACTCTTCATCTTTATCATTGTTGACGTGACGTATGGTATCTCACGAGACTACAGGACGATCTCTCTTCTCTGTGCTCATTCACATACTCACTGATCTCTCTCTCTCTCCTCTCTCTCTCTCTCTCTCTCTCCTCTCTCCTCCTCCTCTCTCTCTCTCTCTCTCATCCCTTCTCTCTCTCTCTCCTCTCTCTCTCTCTCCTCTCTCTCTCTTCTCTCTCTCTCTCTCCTCCTCCCTCTCTCTCCTCACTACTCTTCTCTCCCTATTCTCCTTCTCTCTCTCTCATCCCTCTTATATATATATATATATATATATATATATATATATATATATATATATATATATATATATATATATATATATATATCTCCGCCCATACACTCTCTAACACAGCCAACCACACTATTTTTAAAGACGAAGCTGACCACACAATTCTAGTCAGTCACGTTTTCCATTCTCTCTCTCTCTTGGGTTCTACAGCTGAAAACAGGATCTGTGGAAGGCCTTCAGAACTACCCACCCCACCATACACCTCCACATGCAAAAACGGGTGGATATTAATTTATATCTCTCTGATACAGGCACTTTGACAGCACAGCATGGCACTTAAAGCCACCCAGCCCACCCACCCGTATATATATTACTATTGTCTGATCAGTCCTCAAATAATCTTATCTATCTCTCTATCTATCTCTATCTAGTACTAATCTATCATCTATCTATCTATCATCTATCTATCTATCTATAGATCTATCTATCTATCTTATCTATCCATCTTTTTCTATCTATCTATCTATATATCTATCTCTATCTATCTATCTATCTATCTATCTATCTATCTATCTATCAATCCCTTAGTCTGGCGACCGTGGGGGCACCCCTGAAGACTTGACAACCAGTTCCCTCCATTCCTCTCTCTCTGTTCTGCCTTTCTCGGGGTTTTGTTGAGTTCTACTTCTAGGCCTGTCCGTTCGCTGATGTTGTCCTCCCATCTCTTCTTTGGTCTGCCTCTTTTTCTTCCAATTGTTTTTGCTAGTCCTATTGATCTTGTGACATACCCGTACCATTTAAGTTTACGCTTCTTTACGATTGATAGAAGATTTTCGTAGGGACCAACGGTTTGCTGGATTCTGTAATGCACGTCTTCGTTGCTTATGTGGTCTCTGTAGGAGATGCCAAGGAGTCTCCAGAAGCATCTCATCTCTACCTCAAATAATATGGATCGGATTTTGGGACCAAAAAAATGTATTGCTTGACTCTTGACAATGTAAAACAATGTCACACAAATACACTGAATCGGTGGTCTACAGGAAAGTGAATGTACCTGCCTAGAATAGGAATCGAGAAGTGTGTGAGCTTCATACCATTTCGAGCCCGAAATTTCACCCCATATACTAGACCTTAAGCGGTGGTCAGAGTACTAGTCTTTTTGGTTGAGACGATAAACCGAGGCCCTGTTAATGTAACACGCATTCAGTGCATGTAAAATAACCCACAGCGGCAATAGAGTTATCTCAGGCAAAATTCTATTGTAAAAGTGCCAGTGTTGTAGAGAAACAAATATATGCAGACAGGAGAATATTGTTGTTTTTTTTTAAAAGACGGAGGAAGATGGGTGGCGCTGCTCTTGTGGCAACACGCTGTCCCCACGTCGAGCGGCCTAAATTGAACGCAGAGAGAAATCTGCAGTGACTGAAAGTGGTACACACACACACACACACACACACACACACACACACACACACACACACACACACACACACACCTACACACACACACCACACACCACACACTACACCTACACACTACACACACACACACCACCACCACACACACACTCACACACACACACACACACACACACACACACACACACACACACACACACACACACACACACACACACACACACACACACACTACACTACACTACACTACAGATTTTACACACTTCCTCCATGCCAAGTAATAGCAGAACAAGACTGACTGCGCGCAGGACTTTGTGGGAGGGCGTTTGGTTTTGAATGTGGATCAGATTTGGGTTGGTGTTTTGTTTTACTGTTCTTATGTTTGTTCGTGGATTAGTGGTGAAGAATGGTGGTGGTGGTGGTGATGGTGGTGGTATAGGGGTGGATGGTGGGTGAGCAGTGAACACTGTGTGTGTGTGTGTGTGTGTGTGTGTGTGTGTGTGTGTGTGTGTGTGTGTGTGTGTGTGTGTGTGATTGACTAATTGCTTGATAATCTTTATGTCCAAGGGTGACAGATAAGTATACAGACGTATTATTTTTAATTATTATTTTATTTATTCGTTCTTTTATTTCGAGGATATCGACTTGAGAGAGAGAGACAGAGAGAGAAGAGAGAGACACAACAACAGAAGAGAGAGACAAAGAGCACAGCAACACAGCACAGCACACAGAGCCACACACACACACACACACACAAGGAGACACACACACACACACACACACACAAAACACACACAACAATCATGAGAGAGAGAGAGAGACAGAGGAGAGAGAGAAACAGACACAGTGAGAGAGAGACACACACACTAGTCGTGCGTTTCACATACATGTATACTCCTTTTTGCGTGTATATTGACCTTATGTATTATACACATAATCCGCAGAAGCCTTACCTGTGTGCGTCGTACGAGCACAATGGCCAGTCACCAACTCACTTGGCACAGTCACTGTGCTACTTCATTGCCTAACAGTAACACAATACATTCTTTTGTTGTTGTTATTGTTGTTGTTTTTTGTTGTTGAAACTGTGTGTAGTACTAGTACGGTTCATATTACGTCTTTTTTTTCTTCACATGTTTGATGAAAGTGGACGTCTTTGTTGGGGAATAAGAAAAAAAAACACATGTAAATCATAGTCGTCTACTTTAACAAGGAAGTTTTTGACGTGGGTTTTTTTTTTTTTTTTTTGCCTTGGACCCAATTGTCTGTGTGTCTTATCTCCTCTGAGAATCAATTGTTCTGAATTTTTTTATGTTGTGTTTTGGTCGGTCAGTTTACAATCTGTATTTCTTTACGGTGTGGCTCGGTGTCTTCATTTGTTTTTTGTCTCTGTTTGTATCGCAGTGTCTGTTTGTCTGTGTCTTGTTTGTCTGTCTGTCTGTCTGTGTCTGTCTGTCTTTTTCTCTGACTGTTTGTCTGTCTGTCTCTGTCTCTCTGTCTGTCTGTCTCTTTCTCTGTCTCTGTCTCTGTCTCTCTGTCTCTCTGTCTCTCTGTCTCTCTCTCTCTCTTTCTCTCTCTCTCTTCTCTCTCTTCTCTCTCTCTCTGTCTCTCTCTCTCTCTCTTTCTTTCTTTCTTTCTTTCTTTCTTTCTCTATCTCTGTCTCTGTCTCTATCTCAGTGTGTGTGTGTGTGTGGATCTAACACACACACACACTGACACACACACACACTCCTCTCTCTCTCTCTCTCTCTCTCTTCTCTCTCTCTCTCTCTCTCTCTCTCTCTCTCTCTCTCTCTCTCTCTCTCTCTCTCTTCTCTCTCTCTCTCTCCTCACACACACACACACACACACACACACACACACACACTCACACACACACACACACTGACACACACAGACACACTCTCTCTCACACACACACACACACACCACACACACACCACACACACACACACACACACACACACACACACACACACACACACTGATACACACTCACACACACACTGACGACTCACTCTCTCTCTCTCACACAACACACACACACTCTCTCTCTCTCTCTCTCTCTCTCTCTCTCTCTCCTCTCTCTCTCTTCTCTCTCTCTCTCTCTCTCTCTCTCTCTCTCTCTCTCTCTCTCTCCCTCTCACTGTGACACAGGTTTGTGTCGTGTCGTGTCGTGTCAGCGGTTTGTGAATGGTTTCTTATGGGTAGTGCTGAAATGAGTGAGGGGCCTACCGGCTGCCATGTCATGTTATGTACTCTTGATCCGGCAGTGTAGTCATGAATGTAGTAATCCATGTGTTTGCTGTAGTATAGTTGTGTGTGTGTGTGTGTGTGTAGTGTTGTGTGTGTGTTGTGTGTGTGTGTGTGTGTGTGGTGTGTGTTTGTTGTGTGTGTGGTGTGTGTGTTTGTGGTGTGTGTGTGTGTGTGTGTGTGTGTGTGTGTGTGTGTGTGTGTGTGTGTGTTTGAGTGTGGTGTGTGTGTGTTGTGTGTTGTGTATGTGATTGGTGTGTGTGTGTGTGTGTGTGTGTGTGTTTTGTGTGTG
>CM060332.1:48257295-48272295 GCA_030674155.1 Stramonita haemastoma | reverse complement strand
TGTGTTTGTTGTGTCTTTTGTTGTTGTTGTTGTGTTTTTGTTTTTGTTGTGTTTTTGTTGTGTCTTTGTTGTTGTTGTTGTTTTGTCGTCTTCTGATTCGTTTTTTAATGTGGGTTGCTTTCATTCATTCATTCATTCATTTATTCCAGTGTCATCTTCTCTTCATTCTCTTGTCTGGTCTGTCTGTCTTCTGTCTGTCTGTCCTCTCTGTCTCTGTCTCTCTCTCTCTCTCTCTTCTCTCTCTCTCTCTCTCTCTCTCTCTCTCTCTCTCTCTTCTCTCTCTCATACTACACCACTCACACCGACACAACGCACACTCCACAAACACACAAACTACAAACGCAACCACTACACATCTACTACTACTATATGTACTACTACTGAACTACTACTACTTCTACTACTACTACTACTACTACTACTACTACTACTACTACTAACTACTACTACTACTACTACTGCTTGCTACTGCTGCTGCTGCTACTACTACTTACTACTACTACTACTACTACTACACACACACTCACACACACACACACATACACACTCACTCCCTACTACTACTACTACTACAACTACTACTCTACTACTACTACTTCTACTACCAACCACCACCACCACCACCACCACCACCACCACCACCACTACAACCACCACCACACACCACCACCATTCACCACCACACACCAACCAACCACCAACCAACAACCAACAACCACTACCTCATATTCTCCACTGTCCCCCCCAAAAAAAAACAGGTGGAACTCGCTCTATGGGACACAGCCGGGCAAGGAAGACTACGACCGTCTGAGACCGCTCTCCTACCCAGACACTCACGTCATCCTCATGTGTTTCGCCGTGGACAGTCCAGACAGCTTGGAGAACATCCAGAGAAATGGAACCCCGAGGTGCGCACTTCTGCCCCAACGTCCCCATCATCCTGGTGGGGAACAAGAAAGACCTCCGCAACGACCCGCCACGAGACAAGAGCTTGAGCGCATGAAGCAGAGTCCCGTACGAGCGAGGAAGGCAGAGCTATGGCGGATAGGATCGGGGCTGCCGGCTACGTGGAATGCTCGGCCAAGACCAAAGAAGGCGTCCGCGAAGTCTTCGAGACCGCTACCCGCGAAGCGTTGAAGAAGAGTAAGAAGCCCAGTGGCGGGAAAAAGTTCAAGTGCCGGATTCTGTGATTGATGAGAGGATGAACTAGAAGAAGAGAGAAGAAAAGAAAGAAAGACTTGCTGTTTTGAGATAGATGAGATGAGATAATAAAATGAAAATGTTTAAGATGTTAGGTTGGGGTGTTGATTTTTTTAAGGAGGTTTTTTTGATTCAGAGATGTTTTTAGGTATTATTTTACCTTCATTTTCTTTGAGGGGAGAGGGTTTTTGGTTTGGGTGTTTTTTTGGTTTTTTTGTTGCTTTTTTTGGGGGGTTAGAGGGGTGTTTCTTTTTGTTACTTTCTCACTTGTTGTGGAGAATTTGCCTCGCTTCAGTGATATGTAGATGGGGGGCTGTTGGGGAGGGGGGTGGGGGGGAGAGAACCTGAAGCACTTTCAGAGGCTGAAGGAGTAACTTTATTTGGGTGGGGTGGGGGGAGTGAGGGTGGGGAGGGGGAAGAGGGGGTGAAAGTGGGGTTGTGGTGAGTGCTGTGATCAAGAATGTGTGGATATGTGGATGTGTGTGTGTTGTGTGTGGTGGAATGGGTGTTGGGGTGGTGTGGGTGTAATGTGATGTGAGATTAGAATTATTGTTCTGGTGAGGGAAGGGGAAGGGAAGAAGGGTGTGTGAACAGATTCCATGTTGGCCCCCCCTTCTCTCTCCCGTCTCCTTCATGTAACGCTGTCAGAATGTTGTTGTGTTGTTGTTGTTCAAAGATGTTGTCAACCACGTTCGTTTGTGTGTGTGATGTCTGCTGTCACCTTCTCTCTTTCTCTGCTCCCGTCTGTCTGCCTTTCTGATGATGATGATGATGATGATGACGATGTGCTGTTCTAAGTGCAAGAGGTCTTGAGGAAAGAATGATGGTAAATCGACTTGGGGGGGGGGGGGGGGGGGTTGGGGATGGATGGGAAAGGGTTGTTAGGGTGGCGGGTAGACTTGACTGATTGATTCTCACCGTCTTCCTGGAATTCATCACTGTTGGTATGATTATGATTATTATTGTTATTATTATCTCGTTGGTGTGTGTGTGTGTGTGGTGTGGTGTGTGGTGTGTGTGTGTGTGTGTGTGTGTGTAGTTGGTGTGTGTGTGTGTGTTGTGTGTGTGTGTGTGTAGAGGAAGAGAGGAAGACATTGGGAAATTATGGACAGAAGATAGTCTAAACTCATCGGTTGTTGTTTTTTTATCCCTAAAAATGGGTTGCATTATCCAATTTCCTGTGGTTGTACTACTACTACTATTTACGTTTTAATTAATTAACCTAATATTTATTACTGAAAAAGGGGGTTTTAACCTTTTTTTTTAAAAAAAAGACAGATAGAAGCTTGCAATACTTGATTCCCACAAACACACGAAAAAAAATGTTCGTACAATTAAAATTTCTGGCTCTTTATTTGAAAAAGAAGTGTCGTGACTGTTTTGAACACTTTCAGAACCCTATTAATTAACTGTAATTTAATACCTGTACAACAAAAATCTGATGGACTTAAACTTCATGTGACATTTCTTGTTGATTTAATGAAGCATTGGCTAAACAGAAAATGAAAGAAATATACGTAAATGAAAAAAGAAATTTCTACCAAACTTTGTGTTCTAGTGAGAATTTGCAACATTTTCACCTTTTTTTTAATCAGAAAAGGGTGCAGTCGAGGTAAAACCACATCAATAAAACTTGCAAGTGAACTAACAAAACATTTCTGAAAAACCCGTGTATATATATACTAGAGATTTTTTTCATTTTTTTTTTTTGCACTTTATGACTTAAATCTGTGTTAAGGACAGGAGGTGTGAGAGAGAGAAAACAAAACTTGTTGAGTGAAAGTGAAAGAGAGATTGAAAGATTGAAAGGAAGCAGTAAATGATAAATAAAAGATAAACTAATCACTTGTGTTTTGGAATCAACTTTTTAAAAATTGTTTTGTGTGTGTGTTTGACGGCACGCGTGTATTAACGGTATTCTTCATGTGTTTTTTTTTGTATTAATAATTTCAATGTGATTATCAAAATCGTTTTTTTTTTAAATGAAAAACTGTAGTATTAGTACAAGTGCTTTTTTTGTCAGAATGCTGTTAAGTTGTTTTTGTTTTTTTAGAATGTATCAATACAGTTTCGTTTTTTAAATTTTTTTTACCAACATTTTTTCCACAATAGACATGATTTTATTTTTCATCATTCTAATAAAAATTATGGACTTTGGTTCATATATATTTCAAAGTTTTATATTTTGATCAACTTAGCTTTTAATGTTATTGTTAATTTTCTTAAGTTTTAACCTTTCAAGTTCAGGGCCAGGTTTTTTGTTTTGTTTCGTTTTGTTTTGTTTGTTAAAAAAAAAACATGTATGTTCTGTGATAAATATTTTTAATCCTAATACATTCACATTGCAGCTTGAAGGCAGATGTTTGCTACGCTTGCAAGGATTTGGAACCTTGTGAGAAGTTGGCAAATTGTCCTGGATTGTATTTTCCGTTAACTCCAACAACAAACGTTTGGCTCAATTTGTGTTCTTATATTTTATCATTTTGTTTTATTTTTGGAGGGGGAGTGTCGTTTTTCAGCTGCTTAATTTAACACTTGGGAGTATTTCACTGTTGTGAGTTCTAGGGTGTGTTGGGTTTTTTTTGTTGTTTGTTGTGTGTGTGACTGTGTGTGGAATGCTGAAGTTTTTACTTTCTGGTAAAAGGTTGTTATTGTAGGGAGAGTGACAGTGCACATGCAAAACTATATGTGCACGCATGCACATGCAAACATACACACACGCTACAAGACACACAATCACACCACACCACACCACACACACCACACCACACCACACACACACACACACACACACACACACACACACACACACACACACACACACAAGTCACGAAAAACAACAGTCAAAAAACGATAACTCTCTGCAAAAAAACGAGGAAATAAAATTCGTGTGAGAGAGTTATCCACCTTTTACTGTTTCTCATTACAATAATTATAACCATTTCTTGCATTGGTTGTCCAAATTCCACACGAACCAAGATACACACATTATTGTTTTGTATAAACGCCGTTAATAACACAAAGCAATCATTCCTGTTGTTATTATTTATTTATATGTTGTTGTTTTTTTTGGGGGAGGTGCCTCTTTTGAGGGGCTTAAATAAAGAATTTTCTCAGCATTTCATATGAGCAACTGTTGTGTGTATGAGTGACAAACAGAGAACATATCAAAAAAAAGTGTCAGGTTTTTTTTTTCAATCCTATTTTTTTTTTAAATGTGTACGTTGTGTTTGTTGTGTTGTTGTTGTTGTTGTTGTTGTCTTTATTTTTTTGAAAATATATCTTTTGTGCATTTTGCAAAAATTCACGAATGGTTATTAATCAGTTTGTGTTTTGTACGATTTTCATATTTGATATAAAGATTATAATCAAGTGTAACATTTGGGGATTTTCTTTTTCTTTGAAAAATTTGGTTTTTTTGAAGTGTGGCTGTGTAAATATTTGTCTGTCTGTCTGTCAGCTGTCTGCTTCTCTCTCTCTCCTCTCTCTCTCTCTCTCTCTCTCTCTCTCTCTCTCTCTCTCTCTCTCTCTCTCTCTCTCTCTCTCTCTGTCTGTTAGAAACACGTTTATTTACGCACATGTGTGTACCCCACAAGCATTCTGACATATTAAGAAAAATGCGCAAAAACATCTACACAACTGACGTCTTTAAATGTACACTTTAACAAACACTCTGACATCTGTGCAAAACTGGCTTCTGTACACACTGACATCTTTACACATTGACATCTGTCATAATGACAAATCAACACATTGATGCTGCCACACAATGGTGTGTAACATATTGGCATCTTTACACAAGAACCTGACATCTTTACACACTCATTTACACAATGACATTGTACACATCAACATGAGTGTACATTGATGTCTTTACATTTACATCTTTATAGAATGATATCTGTACACAACATTAGTTTATACTGATGTCTTATACACTGATATCTTTACACAATGACATTTGTACACATTAACATGTGTGTACATTGATGTCTCTACACACATACATCTTTACACAATGACATTTATACACATCAGCATGTGTGTTCATTGACATCTTTACACTTACATCTTTACACAATGACATTTGTACACATTAACATGTGTGTACATTGATGTCTCTACACACATACATCTTTACACAATGACATCTGTACGCATCATCATGTGTGTATATTGATGTCTTTACTTTTACATCTTTACACAATGACATTTGTACACATCGACATGTGTGTACATTGACATTTTTACACTGACATCTTTACACAATGACATTTGTACACATCAACATGTGTGTGCATTGATGTCTTTACACACTGAAATCTGTACACACTGACATCTATATACACTGACGTCTTTACACACTGAAATCTGTACATATTGACATCTGTATGCATTGACGTCTTTACACACTGAAATATGTACTTATTGACATCTGTATGCATTGCCGTCTTTACACACTGAAATCTGTACACATCAACATATGTGTGCATTGATGTCTTTACACACTGAAATCTGTACATACTGACATCTATATACACTGACGTCTTTACACACTGAAATCTGTACATATTGATATCTGTATGCATGACGTCTTTACACACTGAAACCTGTACTTACTACATCTCTGTACACTGACGTCTTTACACACGGAAATCGGTTTACTAAACCATCTCTGTATTAACTGTCTTTACACACTGGAAATCGGTATATAAACCAACATCTGTATACCTGCGTCTTTACACACTGAATCTGTGTACACTAACGTCATTACTCCTGAAATAATGTATACACTGTCGTCTTTACACATTGAAATCTGTGTACACTAGACGTCATTACTCACTGAAATCTGTATACACTGTCGTCTTTACACATTGAAATCTGTGTACACTAACGTCATTACTCATTGAAATATGTATATACTGTCGTCTTTACACATGAAATCTGTGTACACTAAACGTCATTACTCATTGAAAAAATGTATACTGACGTCTTTACACACTGAAATCTTGTACACTAACGTCATTACTCACTGAAATCTGTATACACTGTCGTTATTAGACATTGAAATCTTTAATTTTTCATAACTCATTGATAATAGCATATTTTTGACTGTCTTTAACTGAAAAATCTGGTGTACACAACTGCTTCAATTACTACACTGAATCAAAATCTAAATGGCACTGTTATTAACACACACACATGCACAACACCACATACAAGGACACTACTACCGTACTACACAGCACATCGAACTCCTCAAAACCACACCAATCTAAATCTAAAAGCACGTTTCACCCACACACACACACACACACACACACACACACACACACACACACACACACACACACACACACACACTATTACACCATCACACCTGGCGACCTTTATAGTCTAGGTGATAACGACATTTGCAAGCACCACTGCAAATCTGGCGACTTTTGTAGCTAATACAGTACTTACACACACACACCACACACACACACACACACACACACACACACACACACACACACACACACACACACACACACACACACACACACAATCAACTAATCAACCAGACAGACAGACAGAAACATGTCCATGCATAGGTGACCACAGTGTTAGGTGAAATTCACTTCAGGTCTGATGACCATTTTGTAAAGGTAAGGTAAAGGTAAAGGTGTCTCATAATCTAGGCGGCCGTAGGGGAGCGAGGAATCAGAGACCTCAGCTTCTCTAGGGGCAAGCATATTGAGGACGGCGCCCATCTCCTCTCCCTCGCTGCTTTACCTTCCCTGACTCTAAAGAGAGCAGGTACCCATTTACAGCTGGGTGAACTGGGGGGACTGTACTGAAGCCAAGGCGCGCAAACGGCCACCCATCCAACTGGTAACCACGCTTGACGCTGCTGAACTTGACTTGGGGAAAGGGAGCGCTCTGACCAATTAGCTATCCGCCCCCTTCTCTTTTGTAAAGATAAGAGCATAAAAGTCCAATTCCACTTCAAATAACATGGAATGCTATTCTGAAATAGTTGACTCGATGCCGACAGTTTCTACAAAGGCAGAAGAGAATGCTTCTGGATGTGATCTGATGCCGACAGTTCTCCAGGGCAGAAGGAAAAAGAGCAGACCACCAACATCCTACATTGCAAATATCACTGAGATCAGTGGTCTGGGAGGGAGGGCTACAGGATATGGTAGAGCTCAGTACACACTCACAGAGAGATGGCGAACCCTGGTGGCATTAATTGTGTGGAGCTCATACTGATGACATTTATTTATTTGTTTTTTATTTATTTATTTATTTATTTATTTTATTTTTTGTTTGTTCTTTCACATCAAGGATAATGGAATAAGCACTCATGTGCTTTCTTTTACATCCAGTCCCCGTGTGTATGCAACTTTGAAATCTTGTCATCTGGTTCCCACAGGCACACAATGGCCTACTCTTACGAAAAGCGGAACAGGTTTAACGTGTGCGCAAGATGTTCTGCGTGCGTTCGCACACGGGGCCTCGGTTTATAGTCTCATCCGAAAGACTTCTGGGAGTGTGGAGTCAGCACTGATGTTAACTCAAGGGGAAAATCCCCTCGAAGGGAATCGAACCCTGGTCGTCAAATTGCGAGCGCAATGTTCTGACCACTAGGCTATCCGTCCCCTATGACATCGGAGATGGAGACAGCTGAGTTGAGTTTGTCTATGATGACAATAGTTACACACGTCACTTCAAATTTGGAGATGGATGGACTCTGCCGGTTCAACTTTGCGCACACCATCTGTCTGAAACTTCAGAGTAGTGTCCTGACATCTCCAAGGAGTTCAAGATTCAAGATTTAATTCGCCTTTGACCCCTCTTGGGGCATGGAGGGATTACAGAAAACAAAATCAACTGTAACATATAGGATTTGCATTAATAGAATACGTTCATCCACAGAATTTCACAGAAATAAAAAATATAGTCAGCCTTTTCATTAATGTCATGCAGCTGTGGGGACGGGATAGCTCAGTGGTCAGAGCGCTCGCTTTCCCCCAGCCAATGTTAAGCAGCGTCGAGCGTGGTTCCAAATGGATGGGTGACCTTTTACGCGCCTTGGATATAGTACAGTTCCCCCCAGTCCACCCAGCTGTAAATGGGTACCTACCCTCTTTAGGGTCACGGAAGGTAAAGCAGTGAGGGAGAGGAGATGGGCGCCGCCCTCAACACGCTGGCCCCCTAGAGAAGCTGAGGTCTCTGACGCCTCGCTCCCCTACGACCACACAGGTTATGGAACACCTTTACCTTTTTACCTTATAAATTTGCTAAGTTCTAATAACGTATTTCAAAGTAGAAGAAAGTCAAGTCAAATCACTTCAAACTAGCAAGACTCCTCTGTGGCTGATCCCCGTCACTGCCCAGAAAAAAGTTAAAGTCTGTCCCGAGCCTAAGGCTCATCAGGCCGGTGCTTATCCCGGTTTCTGTGGCGTTAAGCGACTGAGAGTCATAGACTCCCCCCTGGATAGGACGCCAGTCTATCGCAGGGCTAACCCCCAACACAAGGTTGGTACCCCTTTTTACACCTGGGTGGGGTGAGAAAATAGCCGTAAAGTGCCTTTTCCAAGGGCACAACGCCAAGCCGAAAGCTGGGATCGAACCCGCAACCTTTAGATTACGAGTCAACGCCCTAACCACTAGGCCACAGCGGCGGCAAGTCACTGCCCTGAAGTGTGGGAATAGTCGGGCTCTGACCACATCCTAGCTCTGAAGGAAGGCCGGCGGGGACGAGGCGGTGAGGGACCTTCAGGCTGCAGTCCTTGCCTGATCTGTGTGTCCACGGACCTGGCTTTCTTCAGGGACACCACCACAGGCCCTTGCTCCTCCTCCCCCTCCTCCTCCTGCCCCCTCCCCTGCCAAACTCCTCCTCCTCCTCCACTACTGGTGACCTGAAACACTGGAGTCTCACTCCTGCTCCGGGAGTGTCCCGCCTGTTTGATTCTTGGGGGAAGTCGCGGAGGTAATCCTCTTGTGGACGCTTTAGGTTGATAGTGATGCTTCTCACCCTGCGTCTTTCACACCTGCACAGGCTGTGGCTGTGGCCGTGTTTTTAATGATCCAGACGAGGTCCGGGGCTAGTAGGTCCTGCAGGCACCACCTGCCCACGGTCAGAGATGTCTTCCTCCTCCTCGGAACTGCCAGACTGAGGTTCCAGGATGAAATACTGATTCTGAGACGGTCCGCCCGCGCTTAACAACCCAGGAGCATTCTCTGAAGACTTGAATGAGGAGGAGGATTCTCCTGGCTGCGGTGCCTCTTGCAGGCTGCTGGGGTCGTCCAAACCCAAGGCCTGCATCTCTCGCTGGACTTTAGCTCGGAGTGACTTGGCGTCCAGCCTTCTGTTGGTCCAGTGTCCTTCTGCAGGAGATGAGGTTTCTTTCTCTGAAGGTTGCGGGGAGGAGTAGGAGCGTGCGTAGTAATCCGCTTTGAAGACTGGCGGGAGAGACTCCTGCGTGGATGGGAGACTCGGTAGAGATTTGATGTTGGGCATATTCAGATTGCATCATGCAGCTGTTCTCGCTGAGGCGGCGTGTGGACACGTTCCTGGGACAATCCGCTTGGTTGTTCTGAACAGAATGGCGCCGTCCTGAATAGTGAGTGATGACTTTCCCCACATCCCCAAGATGTGGACGGAGTGAAGCTCTATCTCTTACCTGAAAGTGTTTCATTTGATGTGCTGCAGGCTCTGGATAAACCGACCTTTTCTCAGCACCTCCCCACACCCGTGCTTTGATGCTCCGCTTCTCTTCTGAAGTCGGGGTGAAGAAGAAGCGGGTCTATACTGTCCTGGAGACTTACCGCTTCTGCCCTGGTCCAGAAGAAAGACAGCACTGCAGTCAGCACCGGTCTGGTTTTCCAGAAACACAGGCTTTCCTTTCTCCATCACTCCCATCACTGTCAGCTTGCACACGAGAGGAGATCCCTGGGCGAAGTTCTTCAGGGAAAGTTTTTCCATGGCCGTTCTCAAGCTCTCCTCTACAGGCAGAACACACAGATCTCGTGTAGTAGTGTCTGTAGCACCTGGTACTCTGCCTCTCTAAAGCAAGTTTGGAATCCGCAGCAGCTCGATTCAGTTCCACAAAGCGATGAGCACCTTGAGGTTTAGGAGGAGGAGGAAGGAGGTCGGCGTAAAGGCCGAACAGCGTTTCTGACATCTGCGTGCTTGCTCCTGGAACTACTGCCTTGCTCTGACAGCAGTGATGTCTGCCCTTGGGAAACCCCTTCGGTTTCACATCCCGTGACTTCAGCACTCACAAGCATATGTTTATCTCCCACAGCACGCTGTTCAATGATTGGGATCGTCTCCAGTCACGTGTCTAACTCCTTGAGTCACGTGGGTGGCGTTACCTGGGGTCACGTGGAGACCTGGCTTCGCACAGGCGCCTGATGATGTTTTTCGTCCACGAGTTCGCAAAAGGACTCGGAGTCGTGAGCGGTGATGATGTCAGGGGCTGTGGAGATGTCGCTCACTGGGCGGTGACGCTCTGAGGGGTGACTTTCTGGGGCAACCCTTTGGCGCTCGGGGTGAGTTGTTTCAGGGTCAGCTTTCCGCTTTCTGCGTCTCCGAATCTGTCCATTGTGGAGGCTTCGTGTTCTTGGGCTGTGGAAAGTAATGGTGAAAATTGTGTGTAGACTATGTTGGTTGATATCACACACACACACACACACACGCCGCGCACACACACACCCCACACACACACACACACACACACACACACAACACACACACACACCACAAACACAACACGCAGATACAAATAAAGGACGTGTAGACATAGACACGCGTTCGCTCATGTGCATCAGACAGACAGGCACAACACACAGGCACAAACACATGTCTCAAACAGCAAACAACAAACACACACACACATACTCACAAGCGCGCGCGTACGCGCATACAAACACTTACTCACACACACACACACAAATATATACGCGCGCGCGCGCGCACACACACACACACACACACACACACACACACACACACACACACACACACACACACACTTGTGTTTCTTATATCTTCAAAAGCTCACCACAGGCACAAAAGCGTATGGGGAAACCGAATCTGAGGTCACCATGAGACCAGATCAGAGCAAGGGGGCCGATTCAGATGGGGATTTTGTATTGCATGATGATCAGTGATAATGAGGTGGCGTAATTATGCTGCTATGGAAGTGCATCCGCTTTGAGACTACTTGACAGGGTTGTTACTCTACGCTTACTGACATAATATATCCCGGCGTCAACCGGGCCAGAGAGCTACAATATCTGCAGTATTGGTCAAGTCATTAGAGCAACACTCTCAAACTCGCATCTGTAAAGTGGAGTGGATGAAGCTCGACTGTGTGGTCCCAGTCTCCCCCACTGAGCCACAGCACCATTACTTTGTGTAGTAGGCCTATAGGAGCCGGCTGGGGTCCGAAAAATCCGTTATTCTTAAGGGATTCGAACCTGTGACCTTCCAGTCCCGTAAACCAGGAGCTAACCACTGCACCAAGGTGGGTGGTTGTTGCATGTCACTTGCACATCAGCTCAGTTTTTGCATTTCTTTAGGGTTCTGTTCCACTGCTTTCCCTATGCTAGTTATATGTGTTGCATTCGTGGTTTCAATTCCAAACTGTTAAGCGACTTCTTTTCCTTATTGCTCTCTATTTGTTCTGCTCTCACTCTTCTGTGTCCATCTAATATCAATTATAATGAACAAAGGTTTTAGATACGAGAGCGAACACACGTACACAAGAACCTGAACACATGCACGCTCGCACGCATGCACATCTCTCTCTCTCTGTCTCGTCTGTCTCTCTGTCTTCTCCTGTCTCTTCTGTCTTCTTCTGTCTGTCTTCTGCTTCTCTGTCTCTCTCTCTCTCTCTCTCTCTCTCTCTCTCTCTCTCTCTCTCCTCTCTCTCTTCCTCTCTCTCTCTCTCTCTCTCTCTCTCTCACACACGATCTGTTCAAAGGAAAAATGATGAGTACAGGCACAGTTTGTCCAGATATATTTTTCATTTTATCAATAAAAGAAAGAAAATGCTAATTCAAGATGTTATTGAAAATTTTTATGATTCGTTATGTAATTGATATGCATGATTTCCACAATTTTCCCTAGACATCATATTTTTGTGATTTGATTATGTTTGATGCTAGGTTCATAATCATGATTTAGAATAATGTGTGTTTTTCTTCTTTGATCAGCATGAATCTACACCTTTGGTGCATTTGCTTGCCTATGATACGAATGAACCCTTTTTCCACCCCAAGGCCCAAGAAATTTATTGTGGTCCATGGCCAATGTACATTAAATCAGTTCAGTATTCAGTGTTCCTGTTCTCTTGTCCTCTCTGTCTCTCTGTCTCTCTGTGTCTCTGTGTCTCTCTGTGTCTCTGTGTCTCTGTCTCTGTCTCTCTGTCTCTCTGTCTCTGTCTCTGTCTCTCTCTCTCTCTCTCTCTCTCTCTCTCTCTCTCTCTCTCTCTCTCTCTCTTCTCCTCTCTCCTTCTCTCTTCTCATGCTATCTACCTATGTCTTCTCTCTCTCTCTACTCTATCTCTATCTCATCATCTCTCTCTCTCTTCTCTCTCTTCTATTATATCTATATATATATATATATATATATATATATATATATATATATATAGTATATATATATAATAGTATATAATGTAATTGGAGGGATATGAGTGAGTGCGTGAGAACAAGCAGGACTACAGGAACGTCAAGATAGAAGATTAGAAGATAGAAGATAAAAAAGAAGAAGAAGAAGAAAGATAAGGTAGCAAAAAAGAAAAACCCACAGCTAAACAAAAACCAAAATAAAAAAAAAGAGAAATAATCCTTACCTGAAATTCCTTCAAACTGACGGCTCTACACTCTCTGATGCTGCCTCTGACGTGCCACCTGAAATTGCCACACAGCACAGACACATATGTCAGTACATTGTGACAATTGTCACCAAACACATTTATTTATTTATTTTATTTTTATTCTTTAATGTCAACAATAATTGAATAGGCACTCATGTGATTTTTTTTTAATCTAGTCCCAGTGTATATGCAGTTTTGTCAATTTTGTCATCTGTTCCCATCGGCACACAATGGCCTACTCTTTGGAAAAACGTAACAGGTGTGCTTAGGATGTTCTGCGTGCGTTCGCACACGGGACCTCGGTTTATAGTCTCATCTGAAGGACTTTTGGGGAGAGTGGAGTCTGCACTGATGTTAACTCCTGGGGAAAATATCCCCTTGAACGAGATTCGAACTCGGTTGTCAGATTGCGAGTGCAATGTTCTGACCACTAGGCTATCCTGTCCCCCATGTAAGTGACCTTGTGACTTTTGTCACCAAACACATGATTGTGTTAGTGATATGACAACTGTCACCACACACACTCATATACACACACACGCACACACACACACACACACACACACACCACACACACACACACACACACACACACACACACACACACACACACAACACACACACACAAGAGAGGGGGGGGGAGAGAGAGAGAGAGAGAGAGAGAGAGAGAGAGAGAGAGAGAGAGAGAGAGAGAGAGAGAGAGAGAGAGAGAGAGAGAGAGAGAAGATAAAAAGCAGACGAGTTATGATTAAATATTAAGGAAATACAATCACGTTTATTGTTCTAAATGAGCACACCCATAACTGAAACAGGAACAATAAAGCGACACATACTAAATTCTACCACCCAAAAAGAACAATCACTTACCATTTTTTCTTTGAACCTTCAGGGAAGTTAGGGAGAGAAAAAAAATCCTTTGATTTTCAAGATTTGTATACAGTAAGTTCAATGCTCCTGAAATTGGGTCAGAGATGACGTCATCAGAAATATGATTTTTCCTTTTAGCGAATAACAAAAACAACAACAACAACAACAACAACAACAACACACACACACACACACACACACACACACACACACACACACACACACACACACATACACTCTCTCTCTCTCTCTCTCTCTCCTCTCTCTCTCTCTCTCTCTCTCTGTGCTCTCTTTCATTCTCTTCTCTGCAATTCCTTATTGGGCAGTTGGAGGTGGAGGGGGGGGGGTAGGAGAGGGGAGGAGAAGGGGTGGTTGGGAGGGGAGTCGATGTGTAATGTTTAGTCTTCTCCTGTGCTTGTAAATCTCTACAGGAGGTCTGACCTCTACTGGTTTCAGCCGACAACATTCTGTCTTCCGAGCAGCTCATTTTTTTGTTTGGTACAGGGTGCATGCTGGGTATGTTCATATTATTTCCATAACCCATCGAACGCTGATATATACGACAGGATCTTTAACGCGCGTATTTGATCTTCCATATGTGTATGTAGTGCTCGCTTTCCCCAAGTCATGTTCAGCAGCGTCGAACGTGGTTGCCAAGTGGATGGGTGACCGTTTGCACGCCTTGGCTTCAGCGCAGTCCTCCCCAGTTCACCCAGCTGTAAAAGGGTACCTGCCCTGTTTAGGGACAGGGAAGGTAAAACAGCGAGGGAGAGGAGATGGGCGCCGCCCTCAATATGCTGGCCCCTAGAGAAGCTGAGGTCTCTGATGCCTCGCTCCCCTACGACCAGACAGGTTATGGGACACCTTTACCTTTACCTTTACCTTTACCACAGGGTATATGCTGAGTATGTTCATATTGTTTCCATGACCCATCAAACGCTGATATGAATGACAGGATCTTTAATGCGTGTGTTTTTTTTTGTCTTCTGCATGTGTATAGACATTACAGAAAATTGAAACATTGGCATGTCTGTATTTTTAAGTTGGACCAGAA
>CM060332.1:48222295-48242295 GCA_030674155.1 Stramonita haemastoma | reverse complement strand
AATGAGCTCTATGTGCGAGAGAGAGAAAGTGTGTGTGTGTGTGTGTCAAAGTCTTGATACCAACTGCTCTTATTCCCGGTTTCGCAGCATCAAAGTTCGCGTCGAGTTGACAAGGATGTGAATTATTAGTAGAACTGCGGAAAACGAACACTGCTGACATTCTTCATCCTCAGTTTCTTTCCTTGTGTCAATTTGCATAGTCAACTATAACGACGTTATTAATATGGGATAAGGATTGTTTGTTTTTTTAAATGTGGTTTTTACAAAATAAAGAGTCGAGCCATTCATGGTTTAATTTTTTTTTGTTTCTTTTTTTGTGGTTGTGGAGTTTTAGATTTGATTTTATTTTGAAAATTTGCTTCTCTTTTTTTTGGTATTTTGTTGCAAAGTTGTGTACTGTTGTTCTTCCTCCTTTTTTTTCTCTTAAATTTCAAAACGTAACATACGTTCAACATTAAGATATCCAAAGGTTTGTACAGTTTTATCCCCTTTCTCATTTTAATTTGATTTTTTTTTTTTTTTGGGGGGGGGGGGAATAAAACGGACCATGATAAAACATCAATGCTTTATTATATATATATATATATATATATTAATATATATATATATATATATATATATATATTAATTTCTAATTTGCCATGTCCTGTGGGAGAATGCTCATATGTTGTCAAACTGATATTTTTTGGTTGGTAAAGCATTCCTTTTTTAAAATCTATGATAATAAGTAATAATAAAAAAAAAAGCTAAAGAAAGCATTTTATGAATGGAAATAAGCAATGCTAGTTCTGCATATCTCTCTCTCTCTCTCTCTCTCTCTCTCTCTCTCTCTCTCTCTCTCTCTCTCTCTCTCTCTCTCTCTTCCTCTCTCTCTCCTCTCTCTCTCTCTCTCTCTCTTCTCTGAATTGGGGGCGGATAGCCTAGTGGTCAGAACATTGCGCTGGCATTTGAAGACCGGGTTCGAGTCCGGTCGAGGAAATTTTCTTCCTGGAGTTAACATCAGTGCTGACTCCACTCTCCCCAAAAGTCCTTCGGATGAGACTTTAAACCGAGGCCCCGTGTGCGAACGCACGCAGAACATCTTGCGCACACGTTAAATCCTGTCCGCTTTTCGTAAGAGTAGGCCATCGTGTGCCGGTGGGAACAGATGACATGATTTACAAAACTGCATACACACGGGGACCGGATGAAAAAAAGCATAATATGATTGCTTATTCTGTTATCCTCGATATAAAAGAATAAATAAAATAAATAAATAAATAAATTGAATTGAATTTCAAGGCCTTTGGCAACCTGATCCACTTCTAACTTGGCTGGTATTGCCATCCCTGTGACAAACACACTAACTAACTAATAATGCCATGTTTCCTGTGACTGTCACACTTTTTCGCCCCTTATCCTGATGGTTCACACTAGATTACATAGTATATGTAAAGGAAAAACTTCGCTGTGGATGTGGATTCCATGTCAATGTAATTGTGTCTGGGCTAGCTGGGCATTGTGTTGTCCTTAGGCAGGGACATAGGGTTTATTAACAGCTGTAATGACAATACTATACATGGTTCATTGTTCGCTCTGAGTCTCTTACGCACACACGCGCGCACGCACGCGCGCGCGCGAGCACGCACACACACACACACACACACGCACACACACACACGCTCGCATGCACGCACGTGTGCGCACACACACACACGCGCGCGCACAGACATCCACGCACACGCACGCACGCCCGCACGCACGCACACGAGAGAGAGAGAGAGAGAGAGAGAGAGAGAGAGAGAGAGAGAGAGAGAGAGAGAGGAGAGAGAGAGAGAGAGAGAGAGAGAGAGAGAGAGAGAGAGAGAGAATAGGGATGTCGTAAAATCCATTCCTGCTTTACTGCTTGAGTACAAATAATTGAGCAATGTCTTTTCATTATTGATTATAACGGAATTACTGGAGGGTGTTTTTTTTCTTCTCGACTTTGCTAAAGATTTTTTTTTTGGTCATTAGCCACTGTTTCCTCGTCAAAAAAAAATCAAAATGCTGCAGAATGTCCAGCCTAGTTATAATTTACACTAATTTCTCAGTAATAGTGGACATCTCGTTGAAATGGGTCCTAGAAGATCGACCTCATTGCCTGTGAAATATAGAATACCATAACGATCAATATTAATTAGGTCACTTCTTTTTTTCATCTATGTCAATGACCTACCTTTTGATATTTCTTGTTAATACGAAATGTTTTCTGGTTATACATCTATTCAATATAATAACAGTGATCCCACCCATTAGTAAGTAACATATAGATCAAGCAAATATTGCTACGCTTATATTGAATGGACATAACTCGATTTAATGATTCAAATGAAACAAAGTATATGTTTATAACCATTCAGCAGAAAAGACAGAAATAGCGTTTTCTATACCACGCGCCAATATCTATTCTAGGACCAAAAAAAATCGGAGAAGTAGTTTCATATAAAGTACTTGGTGCAGTAATTGACAATGATTTCTCTTGGTCAAAACATATAACTTTTTTTCGCAAAACGCATATCAGTAAGACTACACCCAAATCAAGAATATTTAAAATCTACAGTCACGAAAACTACGATTCTTTCACGCAAATATGCTCTTTTTTTTTTTCCTTTCCTCTTTTTTTTAACATTTTTTTTTTTATTTTATTTTTTTACAAATTTTGTTTCCACCTAATGAGATAGGGCTAGTGAAACAAACCTAAATCATATAAGCCGCCTATATAGAATAAAGTTATCAAACTAATAATATTGATTCCCAATACACTGACTGGGGCCAACGACTAAGAGTTATATATTCCTCCTTTCAAAGAAAGTCTATTATTTCAACAAGTCTCTACACTATAGTAAAAGGAAAGCCTCAAAGAAACTTTTGAAAAGCGTTGCTGTCAATTAAAAAAAAAAAAAGACATTCATAGGTTTTTCTCCAAGCCCCGTAATAATCTCTTTGTGTGTTCAGGACAAACATTATAAAATATTTTACATCCCTTTTCAAAATTAGCTCTTTCAGAACAAAGGCTTCCGAAACTTTTGAAAAAACATCTAATAGATCGTATGTAATAGGCTACTGTTTTCTTTATGCCCGAAATCAGTTTTCATCTGGTTTGCTTTGTAGATTGTTTTTAATCATGTTATCTTCTCATTAAAGAAAATATTGACTTGACTACACACACACACACACACACACACACACACACACACACACACGCACGCACGCACGCACGCACGCACGCACGCGCGCGCACACACACACACACACACACACACACACACACACACACACACACACACACACACACACACACACACACACACACACACACACACACACACACAAACGCGCGCGCGCGCAGCGCGATCTGTCCTGATAACAATCTGCCTGTATCTCTGCCTTCTCTGTCTTTAGTCTCATATCAAGTAGTATTGTATTGTATTGTATTGTATTGTATTGTATTGTATTGTATTGTATTGTATTGTATTGTATTGTATTGTACACAACTTTCAGTCACGGCAGGTTGCTTTGCGTGAAATTCGGGCTGCTCCCCCTGGGGAGAGCGCGTCGCCACAAGAACAGTGCCACCCATTTGTCCTGTTTTGCATCTGTATTCGTTTCCCTATCGTGGTGACTTTTTGTATGTAAATATTCCCCGTGGACAACTCTCTTGTTACCATGGGTTCTTTTACATGCACTGAATGTATGCTGCCCACGAGACCTCGGTTTATCGTCCCATCTGAAAGACTAGCACACAGACCACCAATCAAGGTCTAGCAGATGGTGGAAAACTTTGGGCTCAAACGGGGATCGAACCCTGAGTTCTCGCGTTACCTGTAGACCACTGATCCTCGTTAATAAAGTATTTGAATTGAATTGAACTGAATTGAATATCGAGCTGACAGAATGTGAACCATTCTCCCATTTATGTATTTTTCTAAGCACAACAGGCATAGGTTGGTCGCATATTATGGCTTTGCTACGAAAGAATAAGAAAGAGGACAATCATGCTTATCTGCTTCTTTTTTATTTTTAATTTCTGATAAACATTGGTTTGTGTAATTATTGTAATCAAACATAGTGAAGGCATCCATTACAATTTGTGTGTGCATAATTATTATGTGTTGTTTGCATAGTAGATGTCACACGTTGATTTTGAATGTCGGTGCTTCTTCTTCTTGTTCTTCTTGTTCTTTTTCTTGTTCTTGTACTTGTTCTTCTTCTTCGCAATTCTCTTCTTCTTCTTCTTCTTCTTCTTCGCAATTCTTCTTCTTCTTCTTCTTCGCAATTCTTCTTCTTCTTCTTCTTCTTCTTCGTCTTCGCAATTCTTCTTCGAAATTCGAAATTCTTTTTTCTTCTTCGAAATTCTTCTTCTTCGCAATTCTTCTTCTTGATGTGTATGCTTTGTGGCTGAACACGGAAAAAATCATGTCTGAACAAAAGTACCCGCTGCTGCAGAAATGCTCATATCCTTTAACAAACAAAGGAGGGTAAAGGAAGTTGTTGTTTTTTTTTTTTCAGCGTTTGATTACTACAGAGAAAATACCGACTTTTCCTGTTTGAGAGCTTTTTCAAATGGTCTTTTGATTTTTTTTTTTCGTGTGTGTGCGTCTTTCAGTTTAATTAACGCCCTTCCATTAAATAGTGACGGGAAAATGTGTGTGTGTGTGTGTGTGTGTGTGTGTGTGTGTGTGTGTGTGTGTGTGTGTGTGTGTGTGTGTGTGTGTGCCCCAATTATTCACAGAAACATGCAGATTTTTTATACAGTCACTTTGGTTTTAATTGACAACTGTCTACTTTAACCAACTCAATCGAAGGGAAACTACTCGCTTATGGCAAGAAAGATCACTCACATTCCATTTAGGATTTCGGCTTTCGTTTGCATGAAATTTCGCCAGAAAGGCATCGTAATTATTGGTTTTCAGGTAGGAACTAAATTTAAACCGGCAATCTGCTTTTGTTTAACGGAAGCACACTTCGTTTACGATACCATGCTGGTCAATTTTTTTTTTTTATACCGTACCAGTTTTACACATTTTAAATCGACTTGGTAATTTAGTTATTACCTAATACCTTCTTCTTCCATTAATGTTCATCGGTCAGTAGTTTGACTATTATTAACAGTTTTTGGCGAGGTGCAAGTGTGTGTTCCTGTCATCTGTTCCCACCGGCACACGATGGCCTACTCTTACGAAAAGCGGAACAGGATTTAACGTGTGCGCAAGATGTTCTGCATGCGTTCGCACTCGGGGTTTAACCGAGGCCCGGTTAAACCTCAGTTTAACATCAGTGCTGACTCCACTCTCCCCAAAAGTCCTTCGGATGAGACTTTAAACCGAGGCCCCGTGTGCGAACGCACGCAGAACATCTTGCGCACACGTTAAATCCTGTCCCGCTTTTCGTAAGAGTAGGCCATCGTGTGCCGGTGGGAACAGATGACAAGATTTACAAAAAACTGCATACACACGGGGACCGGATGAAAAAAAGCACATGATTGCTTATTCTGTTATCCTCGATATAAAAGAATAAATAAATAAATAAATCTCTCACTGGATAGCTCTCTCTCTCTCTCTCTCTCTCTCTCTCTCTCTCTCTCTCTCTCTCTCTCTCTCTCTCTCTCTCTCTCCTCTCTCTTCTTAAGAACATTGCCCTGGCAATTTGACGACCCGGGTTCGATTCCCGGTCGAGGGGATTTTTCCCCTGGAGTTAACATCAGTGCTGGCTCCACTCACCCCAAAAGTCTTTCGGATGAGACTTTAAACCGAGGCCCTGTGTGCGAATGCACGCAGAACATCTTGCGCACTTGTTAAATCCTGTTCCGCTTTTCGTAAGAGTAGGCCATCATGTGCCGGTGGGAACAGATGACATTTACAAAACTGCATACACACAGGGACTGGATGTAAAAAAAGCATAAGTGCTTATCCCATTATCCTCAATATAAAAGAATAAATCAATCAAATCAATCAATCAAATCGGTTTATGGTCTGATCGGAAGGACTTTTGGGGAGAGTGGAGTCAGCACTGATGTTAACTCCAGCGGAAAAATCCCGATTGGGAGAGCAATGTTCTGACCACTAGGCTATCACGTCCCCCAATCGTCGTCCTTAGTTTAAATACTTATACTGTTATAGTTACTTTAATAGTGAAACTGATATATCTAGATTTCATTAGATCATTCCCAAAAGCAGTCAGAGTTTTTGTACTTGTTGTTAAATGAAATCGATTTTAAAATAAAAATGTGTAACTAGTCGTAGTTGGTTGCTATATATTTCAATATTTGAATTAAATATCAGTGTGTACTGTTTCACCATCGACACAAGAAGCCAAGCAGAAACACCATGCACAATAATAAATATATAAACTGATAAGTTAATTTATGATTCTATGGAGGAAAGAATTGTGTGTGTTGTGTGTGTGTGTGTGTGTGTGTGTGTGTGTGTGTGTGTGTGATGTGGGTGGTGTGGGTGGGTGTGGGTGGTGTGTGGGTGTGTGAGAGAGACAGAGACAGAGGTGTGTGTGTGTGTGTGTGTGTGTGTGTACTACTGTATGTGACTTTTTGAGACTGTGTGGGTGTCCTAATTCCCTTTGATATTTGCTTCCCTCTTCTTAGTTCATTCCAAACCCATACCGCTAAGGGGGGTTTTTTTCCCAAATGTCAGTCTCTATCATCTTCAACAAGAGACTGATAATCTCTAACCCGTAGAACATATTTTTTCTCAAGGAAAAGAGATCACTTTGATCAATTTCCAGTTAACATTGAATGATCAACCTGATGAATAATTGATAGCCCTCAGGTTGGTTTTTATAACTAATATTGTCGAGCATTGACTTGTGCAATACATAAATTGTACCATAATCAAATTCTAAATCAATGCTTATTGTATTTATACATCTACTTCAATTTATTTACTTATTTGAAAGACTAGTATCCAGAGTTATAGTGAATTTGGGCTCAAAATTTAATTCAGCATTATTATGATTTTGTTACTGCTTTTTGTAGTGTGTTGTGAAACTTGATCCTTTCTTAAAATCTGCTGTCAAGTGAGTCTGATTGTTGCTGCTGTAGTGTTGTGGTATATGGGGAAAGTGTTGCATGATTCTGTCTTGGACTAAATTAATATTCTGTGATTTTTACAGTCCTCAAGAATTGAAAGAAAGAATCACAGCATATCACAAAATAGTATTTCTGTGTGCAGATGATGAAGTAACCATGTACTCTGTTCTCTACAGATTACAAATTATATATTGTGTGCAGATAATGAAATAACAATATATGCTTCATTCTTTGCTTAGATCACAAAATGATATTTCAGTGTGTTGGTGATGCAGTAACCATTTACTTCATTCTCTTCACAGATCACAAAATGATAATTATATTTTTATGTGCAGATGGTGACATGAAGCAACCATGATGTGCTCAGTTCTCTACACACATCACAAAATGATGTTTAATATTTCTTTGTGCAGGTGATAAAATACCCATGTGCTCTGTTGTCAAACACATCATGAAATGATATATGTGTGTAGGTGATGCAGTAACTATATATACTTTATTCTCTTCACAGACAGTAAAATCTTTCTGTGTCCAGGTGATGAAGTAACCATGTATTCTGTTCTCCACACAAATCACAAACTGATAGTTCTATGTGGAGATAAATAAGTTATCATATACTCCATTCACCACACACATCACAAAATGATATTTGATCTGTGTGCAGATAAGGAAGTAACCATATACTGAATTCTTCACCTAGATTACACAATGATGTGTTTGTGTGTGTGTGTGTGTGTGTGTGTGTGTGTGTGTGTTGTGTGTGTGTGTGTGTAGGTGATGCAGTAATTATGTACTTCATTCTCTTCACAGATTGTAAAATCTTTCTGGGTGTAGAATATGACATAACTTTGTATTCTGTTCTCTACACAGATGACACAGTGACACATGACCTGTGTCCAGGTGATGACATAACCATGTATTCAATCTCTACACATGACACATGACCTGTGTGTGCATGGGATGAGGTAACCATGTATTCAATCTCTACACATGACACATGACCTGTGTGTGCATGGGATGAGGTAACCATGTATTCAATTTCTACAGATGACACAGTGACACATGACCTGTGTCCAGGTGATGACATAACATGTATTCAATCTCTACACAATGACACATTGACTGGTGTGCATGGATGAGGTAACCATGTATTCAATTTCTACAGATGACAAAGTGAAACATGACCTGTGTGTGCAGGTGAATGACATAACCATGTATTCAATCCAACAGATGACACAAGACACATGACTGTGTGTGCAGGTGATGACATAACCATGTATTCATCTCTACACAGATGACACTGTGTAGGTGATGAACATAACCATGTATTCAATCTCTACACAGATGACACAATGACACATGACCTGTGTGCAGGTGATGATATAACCATGTATTCAGTCTCTACAGTGACACATGACCTATGTGCAGTGATGACATAACCATATATATTATATATATACTCCATCACCAACACATGTGTGCAGGTGAGGATCTAAACCATGCCCTCACCTTTCACCCACCGGTGGCTACACAAGGACCCCGCGGGGCGACCAAGCAGCCATGCTGGTCTTCGTCCTGGGCGGACTCTTTCTGCTGTGGTACGAGCTGAGCTACATCGCCGCCTTCAACCAACCGACTGGTCCCCAGCCTACCTCCTCCACCTCCTCCTCGCCCTCTACCTCGCCCTCAACATCTACGGAACTGGGGGATGCTGGTCACCCACGACTCTGTATGTAAGAGAGGAGGGGGGGGCTCGGGCGAGGGGTCGGGTTGGAATTACTGCGCGCGCTGCGAACTCTACGCGCCCCCTCGCTCCCACCACTGTCCGCTGTGCCAACGTGCGTGTTGAGACACGACCACCACTGCTGGTTCGCCGGGACGTGCGTCGGGCAGGCGAACCAGCGCTACTTCTTCGCCATGTGCGCGCACATGATGCTGGCAGGAGTGTACGCCAATCTGTACAACTGGGGCTTCGTGCGTTCGGTCATCAAGGAGGTGAACTTCGACACGCTCCTCTCACTCCTCCTCCCGCATTTTACGGTTCTGTTAGGGCGAGAATCTGGTTCTCGTTCTGGTTTCACACCTTAACCATGATCGGGATTTCCCTGACGGGGGTGTTCGTCTGGCTGTTTTACGGCAGGTGCAGCAGCTGCTTCGGGGCCAGACGCGGTTCGAGCGGCAGAAGGGGATCCGGAGCTACGACAGGGGGTGGAGGAGGAACGTGGGGGAGGTGTTGGGGCGGAGGGGGGTGTGGGTGTTGCTGTGGCCGTGGTTGGCGTCAGGCCTCCCCGGGGAAGGTCTGGTGTTTGGCTGGGAGCCGCACAAGTTTTTGTAGTGGTGGGGTTTTTAGGTGGGTGAGTGTGTGGGTGTTTTTGAGAGTTTGTTGTTTGGTGTTTTTTTGTGTTGCATTGTTTTACTGTTCTTTTGACAGGATTTTGGGGTTTTTTTTGGGGGGGGTTGTCTCTGTTATCTGTACAATTGTAAGAAGGATGATATGTGTGATATTATATTATATATATAACAAACAACAAGAGAGAGAGAGTTTAGAGATGTATTGTTGTAAACAGACAATTTTTTTTTTTTTTTTACATAACAATCTTGTCATAGATTTTGAAATCATTTCATTAGACTAGTCTGTTAGAGATCTCATTATACATCATTACATTTTTAGATCTATCAAAAGATCTTTTTTTTGCTGAACCATGTGTCTTACAATACATAACTGCTTACTGTTGTAATAGAGTTTAAGCTTTTTTTTTTCTGATAATGTGCCATGTAGTTTATGCATCCGTGCTTCCCTTTTTGACATTTGAGTATAGGTGATAAAAAAAAACAACAGGGTGTAGTGCTTTCTGGTCTGTGCTTTAAGTATTGTCAGCATTGTTTTGTGCAAATGTTTCAGGATGAATAATGATAAAATTGAAAATCTTGCGCTGAAAGTTACTTTTGGATGATAGCGTGATGCTCTTTGAGGCAGTAAAATTGCAAACAGCAAGAATTAATACTAAGACTTTTATTAATCAAGATTTTTTTTACTAAAAAAGTTTTGCCACCTATTTTCTTAAAATCTTTTTTTCCTTTCTTTTCTTTTTTTTAAAAATAATTCATTTTGCTTCTGGCTAATAGTAATATATGCTTTTGCTATGTTTTTTGCTTTGGTTTGTGCCAGTTTTTTTTATATGTTTATAGTTGAACGCTTTGATATAGATTGGTATTGAGCTGTTTGTGGTTTTTTGTTTTGTCTTTTTTTTTACCTCTCAGTGGACTTTAATTGGGCTTATAGTTGATGAAATGACCAATAGTATAGATATATATATACACTGTCAGGGAGGCAGAGTGGATGCATTGTGTGGCAAAATGATATGATAGCTATGAGCTTGGTAAAACGGTGATTGAGATTTAGTGGCTTAGTGATATTTTTAGCCTACACAGTAAAACAAGGGAGCTGAAAATTTGTTGCAATGTTGTATGATACTGTTACTATAGTATACATGTAAAACCAATGAGTTGAGAATTGTGCTAGTGAATTTTCATAGTATATGCAGTAAAACCAAGTTTTCAGGCTCTGCTGTCAACCGTAAGGGTAGCAGAGGATGTCTGACATCAAGCATTAAAGCAAAAGAGAACTACCATTTGTAACCTGAACTTTATTACCATTCACCAACATTGTGAGTTCTGGAGCTCGTCTTTTGTGATAGATGCAAACTACATACTCATGAAACATGTGCTTTTATGTGTGCAGGCGTCAAAAATGAACCAGGCAACAAGAGAATTGCTCACTGGCCAAAATGGTTTAGGAATAAAAAGGTTTAGAGCTGATAGGGAAACAAATGTATAAAAAATAATATGAATGGTCGAAGAAAAGAATAGAGAGTTGGTGTTGCTGTGACAAAGCAAGCACTCTTCCCTTTAGAGGGCAGCTGAAATTCATGCGAGAAAATTTGTCGAGTAAAAGTTGTTAAACACAACGCAATTACCATACATTACATGCAAATAACACATTCAGCATAGCCTAAAAAAAAATAGATTTAGTTTGAAAATGAATTTGGTATCCTTTCCTGTTGTGTTGCAAGTGTACTCAGATGTCCATTCTTTTAATTTTTTTTTTTTTTCTATTTGAAATACATACATACTTGTGTCATGTATTGTTAAGGCATCATCCTGAAGTCACAATGTGACTACTTTAATGGTGGACAAACAAATCACATAGGCAAATCTTACCAATGGTGAACCACAGAATCTAGCCGAGGAGGTAAAGAAAAAAGATTTAAAGTAAAGATGTACCAGTATGAAAATCTAAGCTGGATCTGAGAGTGATGTTATGCATGTTTCTGTGCTTTTTACATAGTTTTGTGATTTTTCTTTTGTTTTTATTCATTTCTCACTATGATCAGTTTTTTTTCACACACTGTCCACAAGCTAAGCTCATTAAACATTACATAGGCTTCTGTGACCAACCAACACAAGCTCTCAGGTTGTTCTCACTTTTCAGACATGGTAAAGAGGAATCAAAGTCAAACTCTCGCACATTGTTGTTTATTCTGAAGAACTCTTTGCAGCAATTTCTGTGATAAAGATGAATGTGTACCTCAACCGTCTTTGGTATCATTATTCCTTTGTTAAGACTCCGTGTAGTGACAAGACGATGTGAGAGTGCGCTGTTTTTCTGAGGGTTTAAAGTTCCATCCCCTGATGTGATGAAGTATATGTACTTTACATGTTCAGTGCTCAACAAAGTGTTTGTGTTCAGTAGGAAGTGCAGTGTAGTTTTTTCAAATATTATGTTTGTCCCCATCCTTTTCTTCCTTCCTTTCACTTCTTCCTTCACTCTTCCTATATCTCTCTAGTTGTTGATCCCTATCAGTATTTGATCTCTGAATGTGGTGTTTGTTTTAAGTCTGAAAGAAAGAAACAAGAATTTTTTTTTTTTTTTGGGGGGGGGGTTCAAAAGTCTGTAATCTTGAAAGAAGTAGATGAAGTACTCTACACAAAGCAATTAAGAGTGGTTGAGTTAATGACTAGAAAATGTGTGGTTTGATTATGATTGTAAAAGCTATGACTGATTTTTGGAATGGTTTTTTTTGGTTGTTTATTTTGTTGAGGTGTTTTGTTTTTTGCATGGGTATTTTGATCAGGCGGTTACAATCTACTTATATTGTAATTTTTTTAAAATTTTCTTTGTTTGTTGGTTTTATCTGGTGACTGGTGGTGGTTATAATTTCATTTGAATTTCATGATAATGAATATTGTGAGTGACGTGAAAAACTGAAGGTTGTATATATTATATTACCAATTTAGAAAACAACTCGATTTTACCTACAGGTATTTTGAAAGGAATAAAGGAAAATCTGTGATCAAAGAAAAGAAGTGATAGATTTTTTTACATGGCATAGTGAGTTAGTGATTAAAAATAAAACAAATGACTGTTTCTCACATGTATATATTCAGTTGAAAACAACAAACAAGTGATCATATAATTCTGCATCTCTGAAAAAAAAGGAAGAAAAAAGATGATTGATTTTTGGGGGAGTGTATCATAAAAGTGGGTGACCGTTTGCGTTCCTTGGCTACACAGTACTATCCCCCCCCCCCCAGTTCACCCAGCTGTAAATGGGCACCTGCCCTCTTTAGGGTCAGGGAAGGTAAAGCAGCGAGGGAGAGGAGATGGGTGCCCGCCCTCAAATGCTGGCCCCTAGAGTAAAGCTGAGGTCTCTGACACCTCGCTCCCCTACGTCCACACAGGTTATGGGACACCTTACCTTTACTTTTTTTATCTTAAAAGAATAGCAGGGAAGGTGGTGGTGGGGTGGGGACGGATCAGAATAGCCCAGTGGTTTGTGCATTGGGCTCGTAGTCTGACAGCCTCAGGTTTGAGATACCACCAAGGCACACACACCTGTTCAAGGGGATAATTTTTCTCTGGAGTTAATATCAGTGCCAACTTCGCCCCCCCTAAAGTCCTTTGAATGTGACATGTGTGTGTTTATATATATGTGATATATAAGTATATAGTTATACTTTATATAGTTTATATATATATATAGTATGATATATTAGTAGTTATATATTTTTTTTTTTTTTTTTTTTTTGTTTTTTTTGTAAATTTTTTATATAGGGAGTAATCATAAATGGGATAGGCACTCTTTTGCTTTTTAATCGTCCCGTGTGTATGCGTTTTGTAAATGTATCTGTGTGTGTGCTGTGTGTGTGTGTGTGTGTGTGTGTGCTGTGTGTGTGTGTGTGTGGTGTGTGTGGTGTGTGTGTGTGTGTGTGTGTGTGGTGTTTTCCTTTGAATAATGGAAAGATCATTATGAAAGAAAAAAAAGAGAGTTGGCTTTCATGGGTTTTTTTTTAAAATGGAAACTGTGTTTTGCCAATAAAAAGTGGCCGGTTTTTACAGGTATTTAAAAAAAAAAAAAAAAGTTAAATTTACCTCAAATAGAAGATTGATTTTTTATTTGTTGGGGGGGGGGGGTGTAATATGTATTTTAAATGAAAGGCTGTAACATTTTCTAATGAATGTATAAAAGAGATTTTCTCTCATGTTTTTAAATGGACAAATATTAAAAGTTGTGTGTTTGTACAAAACAATTCACTTTTTTTTTTGTTTTGTTTTAAAGATAACAGTTTTGTGTTCAATTCATACGACCAACGAAGTAACTGGCTTCCACAGGTATGTATACATTGTTCAAAGTGCCAATCTTGCCACAGGAAAGAAATAAACAAACAAAGGGATAGGGAAACTAATACCTGTGCAGACAGGAAAAGAAAAGAAAATAATGGGTGGCGTTGCTCTTGTGGCGATGCACTCTCCCTGGGGAGAACAGCTCAAATTTCACACAGAGACATCTGCCATGAATGAAAGTGGTACACAATACAAGACATTACACTACAATAAAATACAATACAATACAATACAATACAGTGCGCTCTCCCCGGGGAGAGCAGCTCAACTCAAATTTCACACAGAGAAATCTGCTGTGGCTAAAAGTGGTATACAATACAATACAATACAATACAATACAATACAATACAATTGTCCCATTTGATACCTTTTTTTGGTAGTCTTGCCATTCAATTTTTTGTAAAAAATATATAAAATGTCGTTGAGTCAATGTTGTGATTTTCCTTGACATTGTTGTCATACATGCACACTAGAATATTTGAACTACTTTGCTACAAAATGTGAAAGAGTTTTTTTTCTCCTAAAGTGAAATTTCATACATCCCCGAAGTCAGAATGCAGCTACCTTAATGGTGGGTGAATGGTTGTGTGTGTGTATGTATGTGTGTGTATATATATATATATATATATATATATATATTATATAATATATATATAAATATAATATACATGCAAATCTCACCTTCTTCAGTGAACCTTGGAGCTCTGTCACGAGAAACATGGTGAAAAAATGCCATTCTTGCCACTTATCTTACTGTGTGAGTGCAAACTTATAGACTACAGGTTTACTCCTTACATTGGTTTTTTTGGAAACACAGGTTTACTCCTTACATTGGTTTTTTGGTGTTCAATCTATAAACACAGGTTTACTCCTTACATTGGTTTTTTTGGTGTTCAATCAATTTTTTTTTGTATAGTAATGCAGGGATGTGACTTTTTAAATTACATATTTTTTATTGTGTTTTTTTTGTAATGAAAACTTTTTTCAGTAAGAGATGTTTGTTTGTCCGATTCATCAGGGTATATATATCTTTTTCCTGCAATCTTTTTTTGAAAATATGTTTTGGATATTTGTTTTTTCCTGTGTTTACATGTGTTATTATTGTTTGCATGAAATTGCATAATTTTTTTTAATATTATGAGTGCCTCATACTGTGTTGAACAATTTTTTGGTGTTGAATATTTTTTCACTGAAATATTATGGGGAAAAAATGTTTTTTAAGTGATATATTCATCGTGTTTTGTTTTGTACAGATAAGGTTGTTGTTTTGTTTTGTTTTTCACTGAGAAACAATTGTCCCATTTTGATACCTTTTTTTGGTAGTCTTGCCATTCAATTTTTTGTAAAACTGTATAAAATGTTGTCAGTGGATGTTGCGATTTTCCTTGACGTTGTTGTCATACATGCACACTAGAATATTTTTAATTCTCTTCATGTCTTCCTGTTAACTGTGTCATCAGATAGTCTGATTACACACACAGTTCGTTGATATGATATTTTGGAAATTAATTTTTGATATAATTATTAAGGGGAAGCAATTGCTCACACAGTAAAAGCTGTGACCCCTATTGGGTTATTTCCCTTCTGTTACTTACTGATGGTGTGTGGTGAGAGAGAGAGAGAGAGAGAGAGAGATAGAATGCATGAATAATCTATATAACAGAGAGAGAGAGAGCACCTCTTCCAATGACTACAAATGTGTGTGCATGCCCACATGTGTGTGTGTGCACGCGTGTGCGCGCGCACACAAGAAGTAGAATTTGATTTTGCCTGTGTGATGAGTGCCTTGCAAGTGAGGTGGTAGGTCTGTACATTGAGGTGGTTGGTTTGCTCCTATGTATATCAATTTTTGTCAGGGAAAAAAAGCTATGTGTGGCATTATATTCCTTAATCATTCCTGAATAAATTGTTGAAAAAGGTGTGTGTGTTGTGTGTTGTGTCAGTGTGTGTGTGTGTGTGTGTGTAAGTGTTGTGTGTGTGTGTGTGTGTGTGTGTGTGTGTGTGTGTGTGTGTGTGTGACTCTGTGTGTGTGTGTGTCTTTGTGTGTGGTGTGTGTGTGTGTGTGTGTTGTGTGTGTGTGTGTGTGTGTGACTCTGTGTTGCTGTGTGTGTGTGTGTGTGTGTGTGTGTGTGTGTGTGTGTGTGTGTGTGATGTGTTGCTGTGTGTATGTGTGTGTGTCTTTGTGTGTGTGTGTGTGTGTCTTTGTGTGTGTGTGTGTGTGTGGTGACTCGTCGCTGTGTGTGTGTGTGGTGTTGTGTGTGTGTGTGTGTGTGTCACGCTTTTGTGTGTGTGTGTGTCACGCTTTGGTTTTGTGTGTGTACGCTTGTGTGTGGTGTGGGTCAAACCTCATGCATTGCTTTTTTTAGCCTTTTTTCTCCAGCTTTCCCCCCAAAACTGTGTGAACACTGATGATACATTTGTGTGCACTGGCAACACACTTAACAAAAAAAATAATAAATTGACAGACACTAGGCCTATAGCCAAGTGATTATGACCATTCGACTTCAGTCCCATGGATCAATGAAGTCATAGGTTCGAATCTCAGTGGTGTACCTGTGTGGTCAGCAGGGCTTTATTAAACAACATGATTAGATCGGATTAGATCTCAGTGGCATCTTGTGAATTAAGGATTTTTACAATCTCACAAGCCAACTTCAACAAAGGATCTGTCAGTGCCATAATTCCTTTCACATTTTCACATGCAGATAACTGAATATGCACGTTAAAGATCCCATAATTCATGTCAGCATTTGGTGGGTTATGGAAACACAAGTATTCCCAGCATTCATCCCTGCAGTCGGAATGCAGCTACCTTCATTGTCGGCGAAAAGAGTCACATAGGCAAAATCCCACCATTGGCGATCCTCAAAGCTTTCAGCTAGAGCCATGGAATAAAAAAAATTCAGATAAAAATATTCTATTGCTCACCTTTTGAAAAAAAAAATTATCTGCAGTGATAAAAGCTCAAAGAAAGATTTACACCATACAGAACTGTAGATTTACACAAAGTCAGAATTATTCCCCCCATACGCACACATACGCACGCACACAGGCGCGCGCGTACACACACAGGCGCGCGCGTACACACACACACACACACACATACACACACACACACACACACACACACACACACACACACACACACACACACACACACACACACACACACACAGGTTTGATCTCTACCGAAAAAAAGAATCAATTCAGTCATTTATTTGGTTAATTTAAAAAGAAAAAAGAGAAGAAAAAAAAAAGCTACATTATCAGAAACATTTAATGGGGCGGTACTGGTCAGTTTAAGGGAAGCAGCTCCATGCAACAGGAAATAGCTAACAGCAGGAGTAGTTTCCCTTTGACTGTACGTCATTTTCTTCTCACCCCCTTTTTTTTTTTTTTCTTCCTTTTTTTTTTAATGTCTGAAAAGTGCTTCGTCTTCTTTATCAACATCATCATCATCATCTTCTTCTTCTTCTCGTTAGTTTGATATCCAATTCCTACAAGGTGATGTAGATAATTGTCTGTTCAGGCTAAAAATGTACAGAAAAAAGGGTGAATGGGTGGGTGAAGAATGCAATGGATGCTAATAGGCCTAAAAGACTAATTTTTATATACTAACCCTCCTCATGGTGTCTGGCAAATACTTTCTGCAACTGAGACACTGGCGTCTGACCGACTCGGAATCATACAGAACACTTTGAACATCCACAACACTTTTCATTTTGACCTATTTTGCTTTCATACGAGGCATCGAGCACAAGCCCATGCTATTAAACAATAACTGGATGGACTGATAATAATTATGATAGCAGAACATGTGCAGAGAGAATTTTTCGGAATATTTTGTTTTCCGAGCATTCAGACGTAGTTTATAAATTATAATTTGTACATTTTGTGGACAACACTGACGATCAAAATGAAGTAATATATATATATATATATATATATATATATATATATATATATATATATATATATATATATATATATATATATATCGTTGTATCATTTGTACATTTGGAGACACCGCATTTTGCTAAGGAATCTGTCAACTCATTCCAGTAAAGACTGCAACAGCTTCGGCGGAATGGTTAGCGTCTTGGGCCACGGACTGGAAGGTCGTGGGTTCGAATCCCATGAGAGCCATAGGGATTTTTTCGTATTCAGGCCGACTCCTACCCAGAGTGAGCGTACTGTGAAACCATTGGGAAGACTGGGACCACACAGTCGAGCTTCATCCACTTTTCAGATGCGAGTTTGAGAGTGTTGCTAAAATTACCTGACCAACACTGCAGGTGTCTGTAGCTCTCGGACTATATTATGACAGTAAGCGTAGAGTGCAACCCTGTCAAGTAGTCTCAAAGCAGATGCACTTCCACAGCAGCATCAGAACATCATCTTCATCGTCATTGATCATCATGCAATAGACAAGTTCTCTGATTTGGTGGCTTTAGTTGCTCTGGTCTCATTGTGACCACTGGAAAAAAAAAACAAAAAAACTTGGGAATCTAGCCTCTCTCTTGTTTTGTTTTGTTTTTTAGCTTGGATATAACTGATATAATTACACATGTATGGGGGGGGGGGGGGGGGGGGGGGGGAATAGAAACAGGTTTTGATTGCTATTATCATGCTGCCTTTCTTTCGGAAAACAAAAACAAAAAAATGTTCAAGTTGACCTTCCCAACACACACACACACACACACAACACACACACACACACACACACACACACACCACACACACACACACACACACACACACACACACACACACACACACACACACACACACACACGAGAGAGAGAGAGAGAGAGAGAGAGAGAGAGAGAGAGAGAGAGAGAGAGAGAGAGAGAGAGAGAGAAGAGAGAGAGAGAGAGAGAGAGAGAGAGAGAGAGAGAGAGAGAGAGAGAGAGAGAGAGAGAGAGAGAATTTTCTCTCCATATTTGTGATTCTGATATTTCATCACGACAAAACTTTGAGAAATAAGTTTTCTTGGCTAGAACTATACAACTCTGTCATTGCAAGCCATAAACCATCATCAATTGATTAATCTTAAATATCGCCAGAATTAGGAGTTAACGCAGTCTGACACACTGATGATGATACATTAGAAGCGACCATTAATTTTCCCTAAAGATAATAATACATTTAAAAGAAACTCTGGTTGAAAAAGAAGCCAAGATTGACAATATAATCCCCAAATTTATGTACATTTGTGCTGATTGGGAAGAATATCGGTAAAAATTATCTAATATAATTTTTTCATGTCTGAAAGGTGAAAACATCGATTCATCAATTGAAAAATTTCCTCGTGGGGATTCCAAGGGTCTGTCAGTATAAATAGCATCCCCCCACCTTCTGGAAATTATGTGCCAGAAATTTCCTCTTTTCTATCGCTCTCGTTGATTCTGCTTTGTTCCTTTTTTCCAGGCGCCTCCTTTTTGTTTATTTTCTGCACTCTTGGTCCATTCTCCTGCCCTTTTTTTTCCAGAAAGACTTGAGGGATAAGGGTTTTCTCTCTCTCATGCGGAAGTCGGATGTGCTGGGCCTGACTTGTCAGGCGCTTAAAAAACGGCAGCGTGATGAATTTTCGCTCATATGACAGATAAAAATAGTTGCTGTCTGAGAAATCGACGACGAAGAAGAATATGGAAAATTTTGCAAGGCTATTTTACAGGCAGCAGAAAAAATGTATTCCCAAATTTATGCAAAATGACACAAAACTGGAAGTACTTTGGGAATGCCTGGTGGAATAATGAAAAATTATGAAAAAACAGTTTCCATAAAAAAAAAGCAAAAGGTGGGGGGGGGGGGGGGGGGGGGGGGGGGGGGGGGGGGGGGGGGGGGGGGGGGGCTTTCAAAACATGATTGCTAGTCAGATCGGAAGTGAATTTCATTAATATGAAGCGTGCTAAAAATATATATATAGTAACAGAGCTGTTGCTCTAGCCAAAAAAAAAGCTTATATTTTCTCAGAGTTTTGTAACAATGAAATATCAGAATGAAAAGACGTACACAAAATATGGAGAGAAAAAAGTTGGGGGGTTTTAAATGAAAAACACAAACATTTTGCCTGTCTGTCCAATAAAATTACATGATAATAAAATGCCTTCCTCCCTGGACAAGGCTTATGTATTTATTTGTAAGGTGTTTTTTTTTTTTCAAATAACAACATTCTGTCAAATCTGAATCCAGCTGAGAAAGGCTTTTGAGAGATGGAAGAACAAGACCGCCTTGGTTTTTTTGTTTTTT
>CM060332.1:48214795-48217295 GCA_030674155.1 Stramonita haemastoma | reverse complement strand
GTGTGGTTGCACAGGGGACCTCAGTGTATCGTCTCATCCGACAGACTAGCAGGTTTACCATGGGTGGCATCTTGTGTACGTGACTGTTTTGCACACCACTGAGGTACTGCATTCCAACTTCGGGCAGTATTGCGTGATAATGAGTCGGGCTTTTTTTTGTTTTGCTTGTGGGCTTTTTGTTATGTTGTTCAATTTTCAGGCTCTCTCATTTTATGTTTTTCTTTTGTTTTTCTTCTTTTTTTAAATTTTGTTTCTGTTTCAAATTATTGGGGGGGGGGGGGGGGGGGGTGTTAGTTTTGTTGATTTGCGAGCAAGAAGAGAGAGAGAGAGAGAGACAGACAGACAGACAGACAGACAGACAGACAGACAGACAGACAGACAGAAACAGAGAGTCACAACATCCTCTTTTTTCGTAAAAAAAAAAAAAAGAAAGGAAGAAAGAAAAAGAAAGAAAGAAAAGTAAAAACGAAAGAAAAACTAAAAAAGAACGAAAACAAAAACACAAAACAGCAAAAAGCGGACCGCCACATCTCGGTCCCCTCTACTGATGAAACCGGATATCCACATTAAAACCTGTTTAAAACCCGACTCCGCTCACCTCCCTTTGCTTAAACGCTCCGCCCAGGAAAACCATTTCAGCCGATAGAAGCGTAGCTTTGGACAATTAATCGGCATATAGACACGCCCACACGTCCTCCATCTCCTCACGTGATCTCCACAACATGGGTGACAGCTACGACGGAAATTGATCTGTTCCGAACCGCAGGTACACCAATCAGAGGCTCGAATGGTCAGTGGGCGTGACAAACCTACTATTTTTTGTCAACCAACATAACACGATCGGTGATTGGCTCTTCAAGTCGTCTGCCCACCGGCGCCGTAAAATTGGAGAAGGTGATGTTGTGACAAAATGAAAAGAACAAAACGATTTCTCAGCGTGCGACCATGTGTGTGGACAAATCCCCCTCCACTCCCTCCCTCTCTCTTCACTCTTCCTCTTCCACCCAACTTTGGCTGTGGTGTGTAGGACAAGAGGATGATCTGTAGACCTGCTGTGACGATGAAAGCCACAAACTCTGCGCGCGGGTTTCTGTCATTGGCGCCATGATGATTGTTCTGCTTTCGCTTGAGGGGCCTCTTTAGACGCTGATTGTTTGGGTTTTATCGTGTGTGACAATCAGTGTTGGCTTGCCACTTTACTGCCACGCATGGTGTGTCTCTGTCTCTCTTGACTGCTTGACGAAGTGTAGTGATATACATGTATGTATACAAGGCTTACTACTCCTTCAATAAGCTAGTTCCAAACATTGATTCAGTGTGGATTGGGATTGTACTTATCTACCTACCCCAATGCAGCAGTGAGTGAGAGTGTGTGAAAGTTGGATATTATAATATTATCAATAGTGACTGCGGTACTGGAGTGTCGTTTGGAGTTTGTGTGCATAAGTTTGGTATCACTGTCCGGATAATACAAATGATCAAAGTGAGTGTTTACATGTGTCTGGTCTACATTAAACAACTACCACTTCAGTCACACACAAAAAAACCACTCAAAAAGCGATACAACAGCAAAAACACTGGGCAAAAAAAAATCCCAGTTTTGTTGTTGTGAGACGTGTTCAAGGATGTGATAATAAGCGGAGGAGTCAGATCTGGAATGTAGCCGACAATGGACTGTTATTCCAAATAAAAGGATCCCAGGCAGAAGTTATCGTGTGGATTCCTACGCTCAAAGCTCGACGCAAGGAATTGAATCACAAGCAAGGTAAGCGGATGGTGTGCATGTGTTCGAAATTTGTGATAAGCCTGAAAGAGATGTGCATTGATCAGTAAAAAAAAAAAAAAAAAAAATGATAAATAAAAAAATAAAAAATCAGTCAATAAAATTTTGAAAAAAAAATGTTTCGTGTAGAATGGATATGAGCACAGGTAATTTTACAATCCTATTCTTTAGCCTTACAAGTAAAACAATGCATACCCCCCAAAAAGGAAAATCTTCGAGAAAGAGAAAAAATAAAAGAAACAAGTATAGGCTATCAATGAAAACAAGCGTACAAGTAAACACACACACACACACGCACACCACACGCACCCCCACGCACGCACGCACGCACGCACGCACGCACGCACACACACACACACACACACACACACACACACACACACACACACACACACACACCAAAAAAAAGAGAGAAACTTCTTCGAAAAAGTATACAGTAAGAAACAAGATCAGAAACTTTCCAGAAAATGATCAGTTGCTCCTCCGGTGTCTAGTGTTATTACCAATACCTGACTACTACTGACTTGTGGTGATGAAATGGTTGTTGGTATCAAATTATTGATTTGGCCTGTGTCCCGCCCATCCACACCCAGAAAGAACAACTGCCTGCAAATCAATGAAATCAATGTGAAAGTTTTCTAAAAGAGTCTTGTAGTCACTGTCATATATTAATTTCTCCTTCTCCTCCTCCTCTCCTTTTTTTCCCTTTTCTACTAC
>CM060332.1:48207295-48209795 GCA_030674155.1 Stramonita haemastoma | reverse complement strand
AATACAATACAATGTAATCAAGAGAGTTTGTCCCTGGCTAAAATTCTCTTGTTAAGCTGGCGACACACAGTCTAGTCTATCTATCCTTCCGATTTTGCGATTCAGACGCTCTGTTTAGACCTGTTCGTTATAAATTACACACAGCCTATTTCAGGTAGAGAAAGAAAGGGATGATTGCTTGGTTGGTTGATGGTACAGTCCACTATTCCGGATAATTCCCGCTGGGACTCTAAAACAATGAAACCAACCCAACCAACGCAAAGGAATCTGCCATGACTGATTGCAACGGCTATCCCGCTGTTAAATCCTTCAAAAACACCGTAGGAGGTCCACTTGAGTAGAGACGTGCTTCATTATTATGGGTTGTTATTGTTATTGTTGTTGTAATCGTTGTAATTGTTTGTGTCACATTAGAGATTGCTATCTACCCATCCATAGGGGGACGGGATAGCTCTGTGGTCAGAGCACTCGCTTGAAAATCCCCAAGCTACGGTTAAGCAGCATCGAGCGTGGTTACCAACTGGGTGGGTGACCGTTTGCGCGCTTTGGTTTCAGTACAGCTCCCCAGTCCACCCAGCTGTAAATGGCGACCTGCCCTCTTTAGGGACAGGGAAAGTAAAGCAGCGAGGGAGAGGAGATGGGCGCCACTGCCCTCAATATGCTGGCCCCTGGAGAAGCTGAGGTCTCTAATACCTTGCTCCCCTACAACCACATAGGTTATGGGACACCTTTACCTTTTACTTTTATCCACCCATCCTCCTACTACCTAGGAAGTGAAGGGTCGCAGGTTTGATCCCCGTGTGAACCTGAAGATTTTACCCGCCCGTTAACACCTGGGGGGGTGGTCTAGGTGCTAGTCTTTTGGATGAAACTAAAAACCGAGGTCCCGAGTGCATTACACTTTTAGCGCACCGAAAAGAACCCACGACAGCAAGAGAGTTGTCCCTGGCAAAATTCGTAGGACAAAAGAAAGAAAAGCTGCTCTTTCAGGGAAATAAAATAATGCACTTGCACACAGGAAAAGTAAACTAAAATGATGGGTAGGCTAGTGCTGTTCTTGTGGCGACGCAGAGAATTTGCAATGACTAAAAGTGATATATAATGCAATATACTACATTACCACACCGGCCAATACAATAGCAGCATAGCCAATACATTACAAAATCGGGGGGGCGGGGGTCTTATTGTGGGGTGGAGGGTTGTTTATTGTATGGGGATCAATTCAGAACCTCTCTCTCTCTCTAAGGTGAATTCAATATCTGTTTCTGTCTGTCTCTCTGTCTGTTTCTGTCTCTCCCTCCCTCCTCCCCCCCCCCCTCCCTCTCTCTCCCCCTCCCCTCCTCTCTCTCTCTCTCTCCTCTCTCCTCTCCTCTCTCTCTCATCTCTCCTCTCTCTCTCTCCTCTCTCTCTCCTCTAACTCACTCTAATACAGCATAGGCCCTACACACGGGACATGAGTGCTTATCCATTATCCTCGAAATAAAAGAATATATAGATATTAAATAGATAAATGAATAAATAGACAAACTCTCTCTCTCTCTCTCTCTCTCTCCTCTCTCTCTCTCTCTCTCTCTCTCTCTCTCTCTCTCTCTCTCCTCTCTCTCCTCTCCCTCCCTCCCTCCCTCCCTCCCTGCCCCTTCTCCTCCCCCCCTCTCTCTCGCCTTTCACACTAAGTAACACCATACCAATCTCACGTGCAATGTTCTACTTTATCTCCCTCCACTCCCTCCCCCCTGCCCCATCCCCCACCCCCATCCCCCACCCACCCCACCCCACCCCATCCACACACACACACACACACACACACACACACACACACACACACACACACACACACACACACCACACACGCACACACACCACACACACACACACACACACACCACACACACACACACACACACACACACACACACACACCACACACACCCCACCCCCCCCCCCCCCACACACACACACACCCCACCCCACCCACCCCTCCACACACACACACACCATTATTATTATCGTCATTATTATTTCAGTTTGTTTATACCACATCCGGAATCAGTGTGCCGTATCACACAAGCTGCTACCCTCTTCTCTCTATACTACTATACACTATAGTGTGTTTGGTAGCGGCAGAGCCGGCGAAATAGAAGGTGTAAGGAAGACGGCAGTATGGAAGCCTACATACAGTACACTCTAACTCTAGCATGAATGAGCGGCTGTAGCTAGGCTGCTGGTGGTTGGTTGGTTGGTTGGTTGGTGGTGGGTGGTTGGTGGTGGTGGTGGTGGTGGTGGTGCATTCTCGGCTATCTACCCTGCACTATCTGTGTGTGTGTTTGTGTGTGTGTGTGTGGGGGGGGGGGGGTGTGAGTGTATGTGTGGTGTGTTTTGTGTTCTTGTTGTTGTGTGTGCTGTTTGCGTGTGTGTGTGTGGGGGGGGGGGGTGATGTGTGTGAGTGTTATATGTGTGTGTGTGTGTGTGGTGTTGTGTGTGGTGGTGGTGTGTGTGTGTG
>CM060332.1:48181898-48189695 GCA_030674155.1 Stramonita haemastoma | reverse complement strand
AAAGGGCCCTTTTCTTCGAAAAGCGGACGGGTTTTAACGTGTACGCAAGATTTTTCTGCGTTTTTTTCGCACACGGAACCTAGTTTTAGTCTCATCCAAGGGGGACTTTTGGGGGAGTGGGTGGGCATGATTTTAAAACCCCAGAGAAAAAAACCCCCGAGAGGGTTTTTCGTTTGGGGGGGGAAAGCGCGTTCCCCCTAGACCCCCGATCCATTTAAAAAGGGGATATCAGAAAAAAATTGGGGGATGACTGGGGGTTTTTTTTTTTGAAAGCCCCGGGGCTTTTTTCTTTCTTTTTTTCCCTTTTCCTGTCTTTTTTTTTCTCTCTCGGGGGCTTTTTCTAATCGGGGAGGCAGATCTTCACACCCCGGTGATTTTTTGCCTGGTAGTGACAGTACTTTTTGGAACTCCCCCCTCCCTCACCTTTTTCTCACCCGGAGCTAAATGCTTTGATTTGGGGGGAAAGGGAGCTCTCTCTCTCTGTCTCTGTCTCTGTCTCTCTCTGTCTGTCTGTTCTCTGTCTCTCTCTGTCTCTCTGTCTCTTGTCTGTCTGTCTGTCTGTCTGTCTGTCTCTCTCTCTCTCTCTCTCTCTCTCTCTCTCTCTCTCTCTCTCTCTCTCTCTCTCTCTCTCTCTCTCTCCTTTTTTCCCCCCTTGTTTTGCTTTGTTGTTGTTTTTTGTTTGTTTCGTTTGTTAGGTTTTGTTTGTTTGTTTTTGCTAGATAGATGCTTGATGAAAAAAAAAAATTTATTGCTTACTCATGAACCATCTGGAAATAAAATTTTGATTTGATTTGATCTCTCTGTCCCTCTGTCTCCCTCTGTCTTCCGTCTCTGTCTCTCTGTCGTGCTGTCTGTCTGTCTCTCTTGTTCTCGTCTCTCTGCTCTGTCTCTGCTCTGTGCTCTCTGTCTCTTCTTCTCTCTCTCTCTCTTCTCTCTCTTCTCTCTCTCTCCTCTGTCTTCTCTACTCTTCCTCTCTCTCTCTCTCTCTCCTCTCTCTTCCTCTCTTCTCTCTCTCCTCTCTTCTCTCTCCTCTCTCTCTCTCCCTCTCTCTCTCTCTCTCTCTCTCTCTCTCTCCTCTCTCTCTCTCTCCTCTCTCTCTCTCCTCTCTCTCTCTCTCTCTCTCTCTCTCTCCTCTCTCTCTCTCTCTCTCTCTCTCTCTCTCTCTCTCTCTCTCTCTTCTCTCCTCTCTCTCCCCCTCCTCTCTCTCTCTCTCTCTCTCTCTCTCTCTCTCTCTCTCTCTCTCTCTCTCTCTTGATAGACATCATTCTGTCCCTGTACTCTTTTCACCCGTGACTTCCTCAGAGGTCAATAGGGGCACGTTTGCTATTGCTTTTTTTCATTATTATTTTTTACGTTCCTCGTCTAGAGCTCCGAGGTTCACCAATAACGAGATTTTGCGTATGTCACTGGGATTTTTTTTGTGTTTTGTTTGTTTGGGGTTTTTCTTTTGCTCACCATGAAGGTAGCTGTATTCCGATTTCGGTTGTAGGAAAAAAAAGTCACGAAAAAGTCACAGAAAAGTCACAGGAAAAAGTCACAGAAAAAAAGTCACAGAAAAAAGTCACAGGAAAAAAGTCACAGGAAAAAAGTCACAGGAAAAAAGTCACAGAAAAAAAGTCACAGGAAAAAAGTCACAGGAAAAAAGTCACAGGAAAAAAGTCACAGGAAAAAAGTCACAGGAAAAAAGTCACAAAATTGGGTAGGAAAAAAAGTCACAGGAAAAAAAGTCACGATCAGGTCAAACAATGCCAAGTAAAATACAGTTTACAAAACACACACGCACGCACGCACGCACGCACGCACGCACACACGCACGCACAAACGCAGGCCAGAGAATAAAAGTAAAATAAGAGCAATATCATCAAGAAAAATGTGCAGTGCAGTACAATGCATACACACACACACACACACACACACACACACACAAACACACACACACACACAACACCCCACACACGCATGGACACACGCACGCACACACGCACGCACGCACGCTCGCAGGCCAGAGAATAAAGTAAAATAAGAGTAATATCATCAAGAAAAATGTGCAGTGCAGTACAATGCATACACACACACACATACACCACACACGCACGCACGCACGCACGCATGCAGGCCAGAGAATAAAAGTAAAATAAGAGCAATATCATGAAGAAAAATGTGCAGTACAGTACAATGCATACACACACACCACACACACACACACACACACACACACACACACACACACACACACACACACACACACACACAAACACGCACACCACACACACGCATGGACACACGCACGCACGCACACAGCACGCTCGCAGGCCAGAGAATAAAGTAAAATAAGAGCACTATCATGAAGAAAAATGTGCAGTGCAGTACAATGCATACACACACACACACACACACACACACACACACCAAAACACACACACACCACACGCACGCACGCACGCACGCACGCACGCACGCACGCACGCACGCACGCAGGCCAGAGAATAAAAGTAAAATAAGAGCAATATCAAGAAAAATGTGCAGTGCAGTACGATGCATACACACACCACACACGCACGCACGCACGCACGCACGCACACACGCACGCACGCATGCCACGCGCGCTTGTGACTTTTTTTCCTGTGACTTTTTCTGTGAACTTTTTTTCTGTGACTTTTTTTCCTGTGGCTTTTTTTCCAATTACCCCGATTTCAGGGGTATTGTATTGCAATGTAATGTTTTTACTGGACTGCATTTTTACTTCTTCAGTGTGGTTGTGGGTATATAAACGTATACAATCATTTGTTCGTGTTGTGATTGTGTCTGTCTGTCTGTCTGTCTGTCTGTCTGTCTGTTGTCTGTCTGTCTGTGTCTGTGTGTTTGTACGTCGTGTGTTGTGGTGGTTGCTGTTCTTGTGTGCGCGCACACGCGTGTGTGTGTGTGTGTGTGTGTATGTCAGTGTGTGTGTGCGTGCGTGCGTGTGTGTGTATGTGTGCATGAAACTCTCTGCACTAATGGGTGTGATTGATTGAAGATTGCTATCAGTTTGCGCCGAATAGCTCCGCTCTGCTATGAAATAGGACAAGAATAACTTTCATAGCCCTGCCCCCCCCCCCCCCCCCCCCCCCCCCCCCCCCCCCCCCCCCCCCCCCCCACTACCGACTTTTACTGTTTGCTTTAATTTACAGTGAGAAAAAGGAGTGGGGGAGGGGAAGGGGTGCGGTAAAGTAAATGGTTTTCATTTTTAATGTTGAAACTTTTTTCTTTTCTTTTTCTTTTTATTTTGAGGGGGATGGGGACGTTCTGGGGAGGAATCAAGTCATATCATATCGTATTGTATCGTATCGTATCATATCATATATCACATCATATCATATCATACATCACATCAATCCATATCACATCACATCATATCATATCATATCATATCATATCAAATCACATCACATCACATCATATCCTATGTCATATATCACATCATATCACATCACATACACCACATCATACCATACCATACCATACCATTACCATATCATAATATATATCAAATATATTATATCACATATCATATCATATCATACCGTATAGTATCGTATCATATCAAATCACACCATATCATACCACACCACACACACACCCTACCACACCCTACCACACCCTACCCTACCCAACCCTACCCTATCAAACTATACTACATCACTACCATCATTGTTCTTCTTGTTACAACAGGATCCGGCATGCCCCCCCTCTACCCCTCCCCCCTGCACCGCCCCTCCTTCCCTCCCTGGCTCCCGGACACGACGGACAAGGTCTCAGGGCATCATCACAGGGCCGCCTCAGGCTGGGGGTCTGCAGGCGCCACTCCTCTCACTTCCCCACCCGGCCAGCCTTCAGCTACCCGGCACCCCCACCCCCACCCCACTGCCGCAGCTCCCCACTTCCCAGACCCTTGCGGTGCATCTTCAGCCTGGATGTCTGCCACCTCCTCCTCCTCAGCCATTCCATGATGAGTAGTAAGCCGGTCTGTCCGCTTCCAACATCGTCCTTGGCTTCTTTCACTCATCCTCATCCTCATCCTCATCTTCTTCCTTCTTCTACATCATCATCGTCGTGTCTGGACACTCCTGCAGCAGCGTCGTCGTTCTCCTCCTCGTCCTCCTCATTCTCCTCCATGGCTTACTTCTCCTTCCCTCCTACGCCGCCCAAAGACACGAGTCCGGAGAACGTGACGGAGGCAGCTCAGACGAGTTCGAGGTCTTCAGAAGGGGGAGAGTTACCACCACTGTGCCCACTTCTCTTTCTGCAGGCGGAGGTGGCGGGAGATCAGTGACGGAGCAGGCATCTTCTGGACTCCGGCAAGACTTCTCCACTTCTTCCGTGGTTTCTTCCAGGAACCCAAGTGCCTGGAGACGTCTAGAATCCCAGGGATGGCTCCTGAACAGAGAGGAGACTACCCTGGAGGAGACTCCACGACCAAAAGTGTAGGGCATTTCGGGTCGGACCTGCCGGAGTCTTACAAAGAGAAACGTGACCCTTACGGGGCCGCGAAACTTTCTGACCATTTCCCGGACGAAAGTTCTGGAAACTTTCAGGTGAAAACGTCTGGGTTTTACGAGTCGAAAGAATCAGGAGAAGTGAAGGCTTTAGATCACGGACACCACGACGTGAAAAATGTAGTAGACCTTTACGAAAACAGAGCCTCTGAAAGCAAAACTCTGGGACACTACGGGACCGAAAGTTTAGGGCAACATTACCAATTCACCCAGATGAGGGGGGTAGAGGGGGAGGGTTTGGACATGAATTTTCCCCATCTGCGTTTTCCCGGTTACTCTTCCCCTTACGTGGGTAACAGCTTTGGGTGTGCTGGGGCGAACGGCCTGGCAGGGTTCGGTCAGGTGGCGTCCACGGGAGTGTTCAAAAGAGAAGGACCGGTGTCTTCAGGGGGAAAAGTTCGCACCAAGACTAAGAGTAGTACAGGTGAGTTGTGTTGTGTTGTGTTGTGTGTGTGGTGTGGTGTGGTGTGGTGTGGTTGTGGGTGTGGTGTGGTGTGGTGTGGTGTGGTGGTGTGGTGGTTTGGGGTGTGGTGGGGTTGTGTTGTGGTGGGGTGGGGTGTGGTGTGTGGTGTGGTTGTGGTGTGGTGGTGGTTGTGGTGGGTTGTGTGTGTGGTGTAGTGGGAGTGGAGTGGTGGGGTGGGGTGTAGTGTGGTGGGTGGGGTGGTGTTTGTGGTGGGATGTGGTGTAGTGGGGTATGGTTGTGAGTGGGTGTGGGGTTGGTGGTGTTGTGTGGTGGGGTGGTGGTGTAGTGGGGTGGGGTGTGATGTGATGTAATGTGGTGTGTTTGTGGTGTGTTGTAGGTGGGTGTGGTGTAGTGTGGTGTAGTGTGGTGTGGTGTAATGTTGTGTGATGTGGTGTGTGGTTTAATGTGGTGTGTTGTGGTATAATGTGGTGGTGGTGTGTGTGTTATGGTGTGGTGTGGTATGATGTGGTGTGTGTGATGTGATATGATGTGATATGATGTGATACATGATATGATATGATACAGCTGTGCTGTACTGTACTGCGCTATACTGCACTGTACTGTACTATAACATGGTTTGATATGATGTATGTGGTGACAGAGGGGAGGGAGTGTGTGAACTGTGGCACCACCTCCACCCCGCTGTGGCGGAGGGACGGGACGGGACACTACCTGTGCAACGCCTGTGGGCTGTACCACAAGATGAACGGCACCAACAGGCCCCTCATCAAACCCAAACGACGCCTGGTCAGTCAAGTGCCTGTGCCTGCTTGTGTGTGTGTGGGGGGGGGGGGGGGGGGTGTCTGTCTGTCTTGTCTCTGTCTGTCTGTCTGTCTCTGTCTCTGTCTCTGTATGCACCAACAGGCCGTGATCAAACCCAAACGACGCCTTGTCAGTGCACTTTTTTTAATTTTATTTATTCATTTATTTATTCCTTTTTTTTTGTTTGTTTATTCTTTAATTTATTCATTGTTTCTTTTATATCGAGGATGATTGAATAAGCATTGAATGTGTGTATGTGTCTCTATGTGTGTGTGTGGGGGGGGGGGGTGTTTGTCTCTGTGTGTCTGTGTCTGTCTCTGTCTCTGTATGCACCAACACACCGCTGATCAAACCTAAACGACGCCTGGTCAGTCAAGTGCCTGTGTGTGTGTGTTGTGTTGTGTGTGTTGTGGTGTGTGTCTGTGTGTGGTGTGGTGTGGTGTGGTGTGGTGTGGTGTGTGTGTGTGTTGTGTGTGTGTGTCCTGTTTTGTACACTTGCGCGCATGCACATGCACAAACACACGCTCTGCGTGAGTGCATACACATACATACAAGCACATCATTATACAAATGCATGCATGCACACACATATACCAGCATACGCGTGATTGCACACACATGTGCACAAACACACACATATGCAATAAACACACAAACATGTACAAGTGCAAACATTAACACACATAAACTTTTTGTCTATACATGCAATGTGTCGCTTTTCTATCATGTTGAGTCAGCTTGGGTTTTTTCTCCTTGATTTTTTAAACATTTTTTGTTGTTGTTATGGTTATTCATGATGTAGTTCTTAGATCGATGGCTTGATAAAAAATAAAAAAAACCCGCATTGTTTGTTCAATGTATCATCTGGGATTTTTTTTTAATTGACTTTTTAATTCACACACCACACACACACACACACACACACACACACACACACACACACACACACACACACACAACACACACACACACACAAACACACCACACCAACCAGCACAACAGAAACAACGCCAAGAGAGTCAGCTAGACACATCGACGCGGCTCGCCCGCACCAGATAGCATATAGTAGCAATCGTCCAAGAATTAGGTTAGAGTGTATAGTTAGAAACTTGTGGCGTGTGTTTCTGTTCGTGTATGTGCTGTAGAGTAGAGTAGTAGTAGTAGTAGTGTAGTAGTGTAGTAGTAGTAGTATGTAGTAGTAGTAGTAGTAGTGTAGTAGTGTGTAGTAGTAGTAGTAGTAGTAGTAGTAGTAGTAGGTAGTAGTAGTAGTAGTGTGTAGTAGTAGTATTTAGTATAGTAGTGTAGTAGTGTAGTAGTAGTAGTAGTAGTAGTAGTAGTAGTAGTAGTAGTAGTAGTAGTAGTGTAGTAGTGTATATAGTAGTGTAGTAGTAGTAGTTAGTAGTAGTAGTAGTAGTAGTAGTAGTAGTAGTAGTAGTATGTAGTAGTGTAGTAGTATGTAGTAGTAGTGTAGTGTGTAGATAGTTAGTGTATAGTATAGTAGTAGTTAGTAGTAGTAGTTAGTAGTAGTAGTAGTAGTGTGTAGTAGTAGTAGTTAGTAGTAGTAAGTAGTAGTGTATGTATGTGAGTGTAGTGTTAGTAGTAGTAGTAGTAGTAGTAGTATATAGTAGTGTGATGTAGTGTAGTAGTTTGTAGTAGTGTAGTGTGTAGTAGAGTAGTAGTGTAGTAGTTAGTTAGTAGTAGATAGTAGTTAGTAGTAGTAGTAGTAGTGTAGTAGTAGTAGTAGTGTAGTAAGTTGTTGGTGTGTGTGTGTGTGTGTGTGTGGTGGCGCGGCGTGCGTTCACTTACTAACCTTGTGCTCAGATGCGCAATGTACCAACTCATATGGAACTTTTGTCTTCCTTCTCACCTGGGTGTCTCGTTCTCTCTTGGGGAAAGTCTCTCTGGGGAAAGTCAACGGGTGATCTATCAGTATAAGTGGCATCTCCACCTTCTGAAAATTCTGTGCTAAGAATATCCTCTTTTCTATCCCTCTCTTTGTTTCTGCCTTTTTTCCTTTTTTGTTCCTGCCATTCCTAT
>CM060332.1:48171898-48176898 GCA_030674155.1 Stramonita haemastoma | reverse complement strand
AGACAGACAGACAGAAACAGACAAGACAGAGAGGGAGAGAGACAGAGATACAGGGAGAGAAAGGAGGAGAGACAGAGAGATGGGGGAGAGAGAGACAGAGAGAGAGAGGGGGGGGGGGGGGGACAGAGACAGAGAGAGAAGGGTGTTAAATTAATGTCAGTTGTCGATAGCTAATAGCCCGGTTGCCGTGTGTATATCGAGTGCTTGTGAATTGGCTGTTAGCCTGTAATGCAGTGGAAGTGTGTGTGTGTGTGTGTGTGTGTGTGTGTGTGTGTGTGTGTGTGTGTGTGTGTGTGTGTGTGTGTGTGTGTGTGCGTGTGTGCGTGCGTGTGCGTGTGTGTGTGCGTGTGGGGGGGGGGGTCGTGTTTGTATCCCCTTACAAAATGCATGGACCAGGTTCATGAAAATAATTACCAACCTTTTTTTCTTATTCTTCTTTTCTCTTCTTTTTTTCGTTCTTCCCCATTTTTTCTGTCTTTCTTTTTTGTTTTGCTTTTTCCTCTTCTCTTCGTTCTTTCTACCTTTCTGCTTGCAATATACATGTATCTATTTTTGCAGGAAGAGCATCTCTCTCTCTCTCTCTCTCTCTCCTCTCTCTCTCTCTCTCTCTCTCTCTCTCTCTCTCTCTCTCTCCTCTCTCTCTCTCTCTCTCTCTCTCTCTCTCTCTCTCTCTCTCTCTCTCTCTCTCTCTCTCTCTCTCTCTCTCTCTCTCCCTCCCTCTCCCTCTCCCTCTCTCTCCCCCTCTCTCTCCCCCCCCCCCTCTCTCTCTCTCTCTAGTTCTTTTTTTTACGGGCGTAAGAATGCGTGTTGCCACATAAGACCTCGGTTTATCGGTTCATCCGAAAGACTAGCACCCAGACCACCGCTCAAGGTCTAGTGGATGTGGAGTAGGGGACGGGGATGGAACCCAAACTTCTCACTTTCTGAACCACACGGCAGAATTATAGCCGTGTCAGCTTGACAAGCAGGAACTAGCAGTTAAGTTGATGATCCCGTGGTCTAGAGGTAACGCACCTGCCTAGAAAGCGAGCGAAAAGTCCGGGTTCGATTCCCGGTTGTGTCCGACACTTTTTCCTTTATCCTACAAGACCGTGAGTTGTGGTCTGGGTGTTAGTCTTTCGAATGAAACGATACACCGAGGTGCCGTGTGTAAGGCAAGGCAAGCAGGGCAAGGCAAATTCTTTTATTTGAGGATAATAGATAAGCACTCGTGTTCTTTTTTACATCCAGTCCCCGCCCTTTTCATGGATAACATCAAGATAAAAGAGAACCTCAATTAAACAACAACAATTATAATGATCCAAATACCAAGAGCAAGAAACCATACCAAGTATCAAACAACAGGTAAGAAATAAGACAGAGATACAATAATAAGGTAATGATATATAAAAAGGCACTCATTCAGAAACGAAAATAAGAAGTAAGAATCAATGATGATTTTGATTTGAATAATAAAAAAGCACAATAATTAAGACGCACTGAGCGCGCGTAAAAGAACCCACAGCAACAAGAGAGTTGTCCCTGACAAAATTCCGTAGAGAAAAGCCTCTCTTTCAATTTCAAATTCAAATACTTTATTATCTCAAAGATAGAGAAATTCCTCTGATAGGGAAACAAAATTAGTACACATGCAGACAAGGAAAGAAACAAAAATAATAGGTGGCGCTGGCTCTTGTGGCGACACACTCTACCCTGAAAAGAGCAGCCCGAACTTCAATCTCTCACTCACTCACTCACTCAGTCCCATGTCCCAAAGGACGTAGGGGGGACATGAGAGAAGACGCAACGGAGATCTTTTTCCATGCTTCACGATCCTGTGTGGCTAGTAGGAGGCGTTGCAGGGGTTGGGCAGTCCAGTCTTTGATGTTGTCAACCCATGATTTCTTTTGGCGGCCTCTTCTTCTCTTGCCCTCGACTGTTCCTTGCAAGATGGTTTTTGCTAGGGTGTTGTGAACTTCAATCTGCCAGTGCTTAATTTAAAGTGGTATAAAAAATAAAAAATAAAAAAATAAAAAAATAAAACCCACGCCGGAGACGGATGCGCTGGGCCTGACTTGTCAGGCGCTTAACGGCAGCGTAACGCATTGTCGCCTTCTTTGACAAACAACAATAGCTGCTGTCTGAGTGTTCGACGTACGAACGTAGGCACGAAGAAGAAGAAGGAAATTAACACACCGCTGCAAAATGACAGATTGTTTACAGAGCGTAACAGCCGGTACCTTGTTTTTGTGTTTGTATTTTTGTACCACTTTATGTCACAGCAGATTTCTCTGCGTGAAATTCGGGCTGCTCTCTCTCCCCGGGGAGAGCGCGTCACCACAAGTGTAGCGCCTACCCATAATTTTTTTCTTTTTCCTGTCTGCAACTGTATTTTGTTTCCCTATCAGAGTAGGCTTTTTCTCTACAGAATTTTGCCAGGGTCAACCCCTTGTGTCCGTGGATTCTTTTACGTGCGCTAAAATAATGATGTGTAACACACACGGGGCCTCGGTTTGTCGTCTCATCCGAAAAAACTAGCACCCAGACTACCACTCGTGGTATAAAGGATAGGAGAAAAGTTTTGGGCCCAAACCTCCTTTAATGATGTGTAACACACGGGACCTCGGTATATCGTCTCATCCGAAAGACTAGCACCCAGACCACCACTCATGGTCTAATGGATGGGGGGAAAGTTTTGGGCCCAAACTTCTTTTGACAAACAACAATAGTTGCTGTCTGGGCGTTCGACTTGGCGCACGTACGAAGAACAAGGAAATGAATACACCATTGCAAAATGACAGATTGTTTACAGAGCGTAACAGCCGGCACCTTGTTGTGTGTGTGTGTGGCCTGATTAGAATGCACTGCCGATATAATAGAGCTTCTGTAGTGTTCAGCTGATTGTAGAAATTGTTTACCATAGATCCTGTTTCGTTCTTTGTGTATGTGTGGAGGGGTGGGGGCAGGATGGGGGTGGGTGGGTGGGGGGTGCGTGTGGGGGGGGAGGATGAGGGGTGTAGGTGGGTGGGGAGGGGGAGTGAGTGTGTTTGTGTATGTGTGTTGTTGTTGTTGTTGTTGTTGTTGTTGTTCTTCTTCTTCTTCTTCTTCTTCTTCTTCTTCTTCTTCTTCTTCTTCTTCTTCTTCTTCTTCTTCTTCTTCCTCCTCCTCCTCCTTCTTCTTCTCCTCTTCTTCTCTCTTCTTTTTCTTTTTCTTCTTCTTCTTCTTCTTCTTCTTCTTTCTCTTCGTCTTGTCTTCTTCCTTCTTCTTCTTCTTCTTCTTCTCTTCTCATTTTCATTCTTCTCTCTTTCCAGTACGTTCACAAATAGTGATATCAGACAGGAAAGTGAGTGAGTGAGTGGTGTGTGTGTGTGTGTGTGTGTGTGTGTGTGTGTGTGTGTGTGTGTGTGTGTGTGTGTGTGTGTGTGTGTGCGCGCGCGCGCGTGTGTGTGTGTGTGTGTGTGTGTGTGTGTGTTGTGTGTGTGTGTATGTGTGTGTATGTGTGTGTGTTTGTGTATATGTTAAAAACTTGTATGGACCAGTAATACACTACTTATTACACGATGATACATTACTTATACATTAATACGATAATACCTTACATATTACATGATAGATCAGCTTACCATCACAAACAATTCCTCAAAATGAAAGAATAAAAGAAACGAAAGTAGATCAGCTTACCATTGAAAAACAAAAACCTTGTATGGACCAGTAATACACTGATTATTACACGATAGATCAGCTTAAAACAATAAATAAATAAATAGATCAGCTTACATATTTTAAAAACTTGTATGGACCAGCAATATACTACTCATTACACGATAGATCTGCTTGCCATTTTAAGAACTGTTATGGACCAGTAATATACTGTTTATTACACGATAGATAAAACAAGAAATAAATAAATAAATCAGCTGACTATTTAAAAAAAAACTTGCATGGACCAGCAATATACTACTTATTACACGATAGATCTGCTTGCCATTTTAAAAATTGTTTGTATGGATCAGTAATACACTGCTTATTACACGATACATAGGGATACAGGAGAGCATAGTAGTTACAAAATTGAACATTGCACTCGCAATCTGACGACCCGGGTTCGAATCTCGTTCAGGGGGGGGGGGGTTCCCCTGGAGTTAACATCAGTGCAGACTCCACTCTCCCCAAATGTCCTTCGGATGAGACTATAAACCGAGGTCCCGTGTACGAAAGCACGCAGAACATCTTTCGCACACGTTAAAACCCGTTCCGCTTTTCGGAAGAGTGGACCATTGTGTGCCGGTGGGAACAGATGACAAAAGTTACAAAACTGTATACAAAGGGGGACTGGATGTTAAAAAAAAGCACACGAGCGCTTATTCCATTATCCTCGAAATAAAAGAATAAGTAAATTAAATAGATAAAACAAAAAGATCACCTTTCCATTTTAACACTTTTTAAGGACAAGTAATACATTACTTATTACACAATAGATCAAATTGCAATTAAAAAAAACAACTTTTGCATGGACCAGTAATATACTACTTATTTAACAATAAATCAGCTTACCCTTTTAATAAAAACTTGTTCAGACCAGTAACACACTGCTTATATTACACACGAAATTTGTTTACCGTCTTAAAACAAAATACCATGTTCAAATCTTTGCGTGGACAAAGCACCACCAAATAGTCTTTAGAGTAGATCTACCAATACCAGACACACTATTGGGCATTAGATTTTCTTTTTTTTGGGGGGGGGGGGGGGGGGGGGGTTCTACTGGGCAGTATTAGGTATTAGGTATTATTCTAGGTATTGGCAGTGGAGAGACTAATGCTGCATTAGGCAGTCTTTGTTCCAAGCTCAGGTTTCTAGCCGCTCTACCCCAGGGCTTTTTTGTGTGGCCAGTGGAGAAAATGTCATGGTGACTGATTGGGCGGTAATTGTCATTAAGAGGCGTCTGTCTGTCTGTCTGCCTTCCTGCCTGCCGTTGCTCTGATATCATTATCTTTTTTCTCTCTGCTGTGTGTGTGTGG
>CM060332.1:48146898-48161898 GCA_030674155.1 Stramonita haemastoma | reverse complement strand
AGTCCTGACCCAGGCTTCTCTCGCGTCCCCCGTCTCCACACCCAGATAGGAATCGCGGGGGGGGGGGGTGAGCGGGGGAGGGGGGGGCAAGCTTTTGAAAGGCTGTTGTGGGGGAGATAGGAGAAAGAGTGGTTTGGAGGATGAAAGTGGGTACTCCCCACCCCTCCCCCTGCCCCCCACTCCCCCCCCTATTTGGGATTGAGGTGGTGTGTGTGTGTGGGGGGGGGGGGGGTGACTCTACAACTCAACTCTCCTAGTAGTAGAAGTCCTAGCCTAGTCCTCCTTCTCTTCTCACTCTCTCTCTCTTCTGTTCCTGGGGGTTTTTGCCTCGGTGCCGGGAGGGTGTTGTTACGATCGTGATCTTGGTGTCACGCTACGGTGATTTGATGGAGTCGTTTTTGTTGGGGGGGGGGGGAGGGGGAGGGGGTAGTAAGGGTTGGTGTGGGGTGGTGATGGGTGGGGGTGTAGGGGGGGGGGGTGAGAGACAGGATATGGTCACGTTATTATTATTATTATTATTAAAGTAGTCGCGACAACGTCACGGTCTGGGTGGTTTAATTTTTTTAGTTTAGTTGAAGGTTGTTCATTGATGCATTCATTATTTCGAGGCGTAAAAATGTTGTGTGACAGTATGGCGACTTTTTTTTTGTTTTTTGGGGGGGTATTATTTTGTATTTTTCGGGGGGGGGGGGAGTAAAAATTGTTTTGTTGGTTGTTTTTTCATTGAGTAAAAATGCTTGGTTCAAGGGACTACGGGATAGGTGAAGGTGAAGGTGACAAAATCTTTCAGTGAAAACGTGAAAGCTTTAGCCGTTCAACTTCTGTGAAATTGTTGTTTACAACAGTGTGACAGATGGGCTGAAAGCGTGATTGATAAACAGTAATGCGTGAAAAATGGTCAACGAGGATGTGTTGAGAGATGATGTAGATAATGAAAAATGAAGTTGTTTCTGAAGCAACTGAATTGTAGATGACAGTAAAGTGTTGGTTTTAGCAGTTTTCGGGGTTGTTGGGTTGTTAAGTTGTTGTTTGTTTGTTTGTTTTACAGTATGCATTGCACACACAGAGAGAGGCTTGCAAGTTTGCAAGCAAACGTCCCCACTCACGCACGCACGCATATACCACACATACACACAAACTCTCTCTCTCTCTCTCTCTCTCTCTCTCTCTCTCTCTCTCTCTCTCTCTCTCTCTCTCTCTCTCTCTCTCACACACACACACACACACACACACACACACCACACATACATACATACATACATACATACATACATACATACATACATACATACATACATACATACATACATACATACATATATGCACACACGCACGCACGCGCATGCGCGTTGTGAACTGTAAGTTTTCACTTTCCATAATAAGTCTTTTTGGGACAAGGAATACACAAAAATACAAACAACCGCAATACAAAATAATCACTTCCATCATTTCAGTAGAGCACCTCTATAGCACAACACTGTTAGTGACAGCTTATATCCAAAGCTGTTGTTGGGCGTTCAGCAGCTTAACACCCTGGGGGTCACCCACAGTATGCTCTCTGATTCACTCATCCTACCTGGGAATCACTGTGAGACAAGCGTCAATGGATCGGTGGTCTAGAGGTAACGCACCTGCCTAGGAAGCGAGAAGTCCAGATTCCATCTCCGTTTGTGACGGAGCTTTTTTCCTAAATTCACTTGATCTTGATTAGTGGTCTGGGTGCTAGTCATTCGGATGAGACGATGAAGCGAGGTCCCGTGTGGAGCTCGCGTTCAGCACACTTAAAAGAACCCACGGCAACAAGACAGTTGTCCCTGATAGAATTCTGTAGGGGGGAAAAAAGCCATTCTGATAGAGGAAATAGAAACACAGGCACTCAGGAAAAGATATATATAGAAAAATGAGTGGCACTGTTGTTGTGGCGACGCATTCTTCTCATGGAGAGCAGCCAGAATTTTATACAGAGAAATCTGCTGTGACTGAAAGTGATATACTCTACTCAGATCTACTCTACTCTACTCTACTCTACTCTACTCTACTCTACTCTACTCTACTCTACTCTACTCTACTCTACTCTACTCTACTCTACTCTACTCTACTCTACTCTACTCTACTCTATTTATTTATTTCTGCTGCCTCATCTTCTGTGACGTCCCCGTCCTGCTGTTCCGACTCCACTCATCTCAATCTTCCCGCCACAGCCATACCCAGATTTGTTTTATCTCATCTTCAGGGTGGTCCATAGGGGCACCATCAATATCAGGCCGCCGTAGGGCCACCAGCCAGAGGTGCCCTGCACTGCTGCTGAGTCACTTTGGTGGCGTTCAGTGTTTCCTTTTCTGAGCTAACATATGTAGAACATCACCTACTAAGCCCCGTACTAGCGACGGTAGCCTATAAGCTCAGTCGCGGAGCCAGACTGTAACAATGCTATCTTTTTCGTGAGGTTGAATAATTCCCTACTGACAAAGTAAAACCTGCGTTCTGATGCATCAGTTGTCAGCCACAGACTTCATCACCGAAATATCCTCGTTCTGTCCACACACTTTGGCCATATTATATTCTCCTCTATATCTATCTTTCTATCTGCCTCTATGTGTCTGTGCTTTCAGGTGGACCGTCCACTCACCATGAAGAAGGACGGGATTCAAACCCGGAACCGCAAGATCAGCACCAAGTGTCGCCGCAAAGGCCGGAAAGGAGGCGGAGGGGCCATGGAACTCCTCCTGCGAGACACCAAACCCTTCCACCCCCCCGCCTTCCCCCCCATCCCCTCCTCCTCCTCCCCACCCCCTTCCCCCCTTCCGCCCTCCACCACCCCCACCACCCCCACCCCCCTCCTCCCATCCCCACCCCTTACCTCCCTCCTCAAGGGTTCGGATCCCCCGTGACCGGGAGTTACCTGGGCCCTCCCGGGTCCCGCCCTTACCACACCACCCACCACCACCACCATCACCACCACCACCACCTCCCTCATCATCCTCATCCTCATAATCCTCATTCCTCATCCTCTTCCTCCACCATCTCAGATGGGAGCGTTAGGGGTGAGTCCGGAGTTTAACTCTACTACTACGGCGGCGTATCCTTCGTCTTTGCAGCCGTCCTTCAGTGGCGTGGCTAACGGTTCTTCTTCCACCACCAGTTTGAATTTGCCCTCAGCCAATCATTATCCTGCCTAGCACCGTTAGCGTAGTGTAGCTTGCTAAAGCTTGGGTCGGGGAGAGTGAAACTGTAACAGGTTCTTGTTTTCTTTGGTGGTTTTGTTTCGGGGGTGGTTTTTTTGTTTGGGGGTTTTTGGGGTGGGGGTGGGTTTGTTTGTTTGGGGTGGGGGTTTTTTTGGGGGGCGTTATTGTTTTTTTGGGGGGAAGGTTGTTTTGTTGGGGTTTTTTTGGGGGGGTTGGATGAAGTAGTTGGTGACATTGTAGTCCAGACTTTACTCTCGTAACTTGATGGTGTCCAGTCTCGTAACGATGTGGTGTCCAGTCTGTACTCTCGTTTATTTTTTATTTATTTTATTCTTTTATATCGAGGATAGTGGGATAAGCACTCTTGTGCTTTTTTACATCTAGTCCCCGTGTGTCTGCAGTTTTGTAAATGTCATCTGTTCCCACCGGCACACGATGGCCTATTCTTATTACGAAAAGCGGAACAGGATTTAACGTGGTGTGCAAGATGTTCTGCGTGCGTTCGCACACGGGGCCCCGGTTTACAGTCTCATCCGAAGAACTGTTGGGGAGAGTGGAGTCAGCACTCGTAAACTACATGGTGTCCACTCTCTGCTCTTGTAACTACATTGTGTCCAGTCTCTACATGCCCAGCATATCTGACTTCCGTGTGGGAGAGAATTGTTCCCTTTGAAGTCTTTCTGGGGGAGATAAAAAAAAAAAGGGCAAGAGAATGGACCAAGAAGGCAGAAACTAGACAAGAAGAAGGTGGTGACCGGAAAGAAAAGGGAACAAGGTAGAAACAGAGAGAGGGATAGAAAAGAGGGAATTCCCTAACATGCACGGGACTGAAATAACTCATGGCTTGTTGTTTTTCCTTGCTGTGTGCTGTTATGAACTTTAAAAATTTTTTATTTTAGATCCTTTTTATGTCACAGAAGATATCTCTGGTGAAATTCGGGCTGCTCTCCCCGGGGGAGAGCGCGTCACCACAAGTGCAGCGCCTACCCATTGTTTTTTTTGTTTGGTTGGTTGGTTTGGTTTTTTCTTGTGTTTTGGTAATCAGTTTATTGAATGAAAGTTAGCTCGAATCCAGTTTACAAGACAAGAAATTTCAGTGCTCTTAGAATAATAGGTGAAAGCATGATTGTATTGAAGGTGTTACAACATGGGTGTTTGTTTGGTTTGGGTGGGGGTGGGTTTTTTTGTTGTTGTTGTTTCTCTGGGGGGTTTTGGGGGTTTTGTTTGTTTGTGTTTTTGTTTTGTTGGGGGGGGGGGGTTGGGGGTTTTTTTGTTTGGTTGGTTTTTTGTTGTTGTTGTTTTTTTAGGGGGGGTTCGGCTAGAGCTCCGAGGTTCACCAACAGTGAGATTCTTGCTTATGCAACCTGTTCCCACCTCCACCCACACCCCCCTCCACTACCAACATTGAGCTTGCTACATTCCGACTTCGGGGATGGTGTCAAAACACGACACCTGTGTGCATGTTCGTTTGTTTTTTAAGATTTTGTCATCCGTTCTTACTGGCACGAAATGGCCTACTCTTTCGAAAGGCGGAGCGGTTTTTAACGTGTGCGCAAGATTATCTACGGGACTACGGGATAGGTTTTGGTATTTCGTTGTGACTCGAGCCAGTAACGTAAGTTGGCAGTGTGACACCAGACTGTGTTAGGGAAACAATCATTATGAGTGACAATCCAACATTCCTGCTTTACAATCTTCTGAAGATACAAATTTAATGATGGGTTTTTTCTCTGTGTGTTGATTTAGTACACACAGTGGTGAATAATTTGTTTTTGTTTTGTTTTGTTTTGTTTGTGTTGTCAGGGGGGGGGGGGGTTGTTTTGTTTAAACGTGTTGTGGTCTACAAGAATCAGGTACCCACAAAGGTAGAAGTGAAGTAAGTTTGATTGAAGACTGTTACATGTGTGTGTGTGTGTGTGTGTGTGTGTGTGTGTGTGTGTGTGTGTGTGTGTCTGTGTCTGTGTCTGTGTCTGTGTGTGTAAAGAGTATAGCATTCTTTAAGATAATGAACGTGATTTATTTCGATGTGGCATTTTAAAAACGTTTTTTTAAACAAGTATAAAATAAATGTGGCTTTTTTTAAATAATCTGACATTTTTAAGATAATGAACGTGAGTGCTTTGAAGGCATAAGATCAAATGGATTATTTTTTTAAGTGATATATCGTACTGTTTTAAAATATAAAAAAATTTAAAAAAGAAAACTTTTATGAAGCTGTAAGAATATTTTTATGATAGATCGTGCTGTTTTGAAATGAAAAATGTAGCTGATAGAAAATGATGAAGACTGCCTGTGTTTTTAAGACTATCAAGTTTACTGCTTTATTTATTTCTTATTTATTTATTCATTCTTTGGAGAACAGCTGTGTATCATTGTATCAATAAATGTGCAGTACCCGTGGCAGTGTCTTGCTGTGGATAGGCTGATGATACCTCTCACATAATAAATAATTATTATTATGATTTTTTTTCTCGTTCTTCGGTAAGAGCTCTGGGGTTTGTTTACCAGTGGTGAGATTTTTGCGTATGCAAACCGCCCCGCGCCGAGCGTGCATTTCTGTAGTGTGTGTGGTGTTGGGGTTTAATGTGTGTGTGTATGTATGTATATTTGCATGCATGCATGTATGTATGTATGTATGTATGTATGTATGTATGTATGTATGTATGTATGTATGTATGTATGTATGTATGTATGTATGTATGTATGTATGTGTGTGTGTGTGTGAGAGAGTGTGTGTGTGTGTGTGTGTGTGTGTGTGTGTGTTGTGTGTGTGTGTGTGTGTGTATGGTGGTGGTGGTTTGGTGGTGGTGGTGGTGGTGTGTGTTCTTTTTCTTTCTTTTTTTCTTTTATTCTTTTATTTCAAGGAAGACAGGATAAGCTCCGTGTGTATTTTTTTTTTTTACATCCAGTCCCTGTCTGTATGCAGTTTTTGTTAATTTTGTCATCCGTTCCCACCCGTGCACAATGGCCTACTCTCCCCAAAAAGCGGAATGGGTTTTAACGTGTACGCAAGATGTTCTGCGTGCGTTCGCACATGGGACCTCGGTTTATAGTCTCCTACGAAGGACTTGTGGTGTGTGTGTGTGTGTGGTGTGGTGTGGTGTGTGTGTGTGTGTGTGTGTGTGTGCATGTTGTGGTGTGATGTGTTGTGTGTGAGAGAGAAAGAGAGACAGACAGACAGACAGACAGACAGACAGACAGACAGAACTAAAAGACAGACCACACAGCACTCACCTCAAACAGACCGCATTGCCACAACAAGAATGCACATGTGCCTCTGTGTGTGTGTGTTGTGTGTGTGTGTGTGTGGTGTGTGTTGTGTGTGTTGTGTGTGTGTGTGTGTGTGTGTGTGTGTGTGACACCTAAGCCCCTAACCCGCTACAAACCGTTCTGCCAATTGCCAGTAATTATGAATGAAACACTGTACTGCCCATGCACCCAATTAACTGTCCCATGTCGATTGTTGGCCATCAAATAGGCAATACTATGAGAGAGAGAGAGAGAGAGAGGAGAGTGAGAGAGAGAGAGAGAGAGAGAGAGAGAGAGAGAGAGAGAGAGAGAAGAGAGTTGGGGGGGGGAGGGGGAAGGTAAACCGCTGCAGAAAAATACACCACAAAACAGCATTTACATCTATCACCCTGAATTTTGGGAAAAGTGATCGGAGTCTAGTTGCATTTTGTTTTGGTTTGTTTTTTTGGGGGTTCTTGGGGGGGGGGCGAGGGGGGGGGGAGGGAGTGGGGGGGGGGGGCGGTTTCGTTTCTCGGCTAAAACCCCGAGGTTCACCAATGCTAAAAAAAAAAAAAAAAAAGGTTCATCAATGTGGAAATTTTGCGTATGCCATAGTTTTTGCCCCACCATGAAGGTAGCTGCATTCCGACTTCGGGGATGTATGCTGGTTCTATTTTGTGTTTCCTTAACCCACCGAAGCGCTGAGATGAATTACGGAATCTTTAACGTGTGTATTTAACCTTCTGCATGTGTAATATAATACACGAAGGGAGTTAAAGCACTGGCAGGTCTGCACTTGGAAGTTGCCCTTGGAGATCGTAATGGAAATTAAGGCACTGGCAGGTCTGCACTTGAAGTTGACGTTGGAGATCGTAAAAGGAATTGAGGCACTAGCAGGTCTGCACTTTTAACTTGACCTGGGAGATCTTTTTAAAAAAAAATCACCCTTAATTCACCAGCCGACGAGATTCGAACCCACGACTTCATGGATCCATGGGATTGAAGTCGAACTGTGTTAATAAACCACTCGGCTATGTATAGCGTCCGTCAGAGTCTGATTAATCTTGGTGTGGCGATTGGCATATCTTGCCACTTTTGTGTCATTACATTGATTTTATGTTGATGGTTCTTGGATGCGCAGTGTGCGTGTGTGTGTGTGTTGTGTGTATGTGTGTGTGTGGGGTGTGTGTGTGTGTGTGTGTGTGTGTGTGTGTGTGTGTGTGTGTGTGTAGTAGTAGTCTTCAATTTTACGTCCTTCCACATAAAGTGATACAGGACAGGGGGTGGGGGGGGCATAAAAAAAAATAATGATAAAATAATAATAATTAAAAAAAAGAAAGAAAAAAAAAAAGATAAATGGATGAATGAAGAGAATCAAAGATGGGAAATATTATGCAAATATAGCAATATAAAAAAAAAAACCCAGAAAACAAACACAAAACACACAATAAACATATGGAATAATAAATACTAATAAATATCAAAATCTTGATAAACTAAAGAGAGAAAGGGAGAGAAAAACAAGGATAATGATGAGTGATATTGCATTAAAGTATATACTTGAATATCATTTTTTATTTTAAAAAGGAAATTTTGGTGTGTGTGTGTGTTGTGGTGTGTGTGTGTGTGTGTGTGTGTGTGTGTGTGTGTGTGGGGTTTTTGTGTGTGTGTTGGGGTGTTTTATTTTGGCAAGACTGTAATTGTGGTTGAAGTTATTCTCACTACATAAAGCGAAACTTAAGTGTGTGGGTGTGTGTGTTGTGGTGTGGGTGGTGTGTGTGTGTGTGTGGTGTTGGGGGTGTGTGTGTGTGTGTTGTGTGTGATATTCTGAGAGAGAAGAGAGAGAAAGAAAGAAAGAGAGAGAGAAGACAGAGACACACAGGAGAGAGTGAGTGTTGTGTGTGTGTGGTGCGTGCGTGGTGCGTGTTGTTGTGTGTGTGTGTGTGTGTGGTGTGTGTGTGTGTTGTGGTGTGTGATGTTCTGAAGAGGAAGAGAGAGAGAGAGGGAGAGAGAGTGTGTGTGTGTATGTGTTTTTGCATGTGTGTATGTGTTCTCTGTGTTGCGTTCGTGGTGTGTGTGTGTGGTGTTTTTGAGAGAGAAGGAGAGGGGAGAGAGGAGAAGGGGAGAGAGAGAGAGAGAGAAAAGGGGGGTTGTGTGTGGTGTGTGTGTGTGTTGTGTTTTGTGTGTGTGTGTGGTGTGTGTGTGTTTGTGTCTGTCTGTCTGTCTGTCTGTCTGTCTGTCTTGTGAGGGGAGGAGGCTGGTGCAAAATCTTCATTTTCACCCCACGTCCATGGGACTACGGGACGGTGAAGGTGCTGTATGTATGTCTCCGCGCCGCGCGTGTGTGCGTGGGTTGGCATGCGTATGTGCTATGTGTCGTTTTTCGAAGTGTATGGTTGATTTTTAGCCTTTGTGTTCATGTTCAGGACAAATTTTATTCATACGATGTTCATAATTTTTGTTTAATGTTGTGGGTATATTTTGTATTGATGTGACCCTTTTAATGTGCTTCATTATTATCAACATTAAAAAGCGTTCATGGGGATTTTTATACAAAAATTTTTGGGTTTTTTGTTGCGGGGGTGTTTTTTTTTTTTTTGATATCAAATGTTGGTTGGGGGTTTTTTTTTTTTTATTTTTTTAGTTGTAAAATTTTTTTTTTTTCGGGGAGTTTAATGATTTAACTTTTACTTTTTGTTTTTGATCGAAGTTGTTGTGTGGTGTGTGTGTGGGTGTGTGTGTGTGTGTGTGTGTGGTTGTGTGTTGTGGTTTGTGGTGGGTGTGTGTGTGTTTGGTATGTAGGGGGGGGGGTTTTTTTTTAAAAACCGCTTTGGTAAAAAAAAAAAAAAAAAATGAAATAAGGGCATTTGTATGTATATGAGTGTGTGTGCGCGCGCGCGCCGCGTTTGTGTGCGTGTGTAGTAGTGTGTCTGTACTGTTATTTTTAACTGTCTGTCTTTTCGTTTTCCAAAAATTTGGGGGGGGTTTTTTTCCTTTTATATCGGGGAAAATGGAATAAGCACCATGTGCTTTTTTACATTCAGTCCCGTGGTAGCATTTTTGTAATTCTTTCTCTTTTCCCCCCCGGGGCATACGATGGCCATTTCTTAAAAAAGGGAACAGGAAAAAACATTGCGCAAAGATCTGCCGTGCGTTCAAAAAAGGCCACCACTGAACCCCCCCAAAAAGGCCTTAGCGCGGTGCGGGGCCCCTTGGCTGGGTTTAAACCCAGGGGGGGCCTGACATGAATGGGCCCCTTTTTGGACTTGGGCCCCTAAAGATTCGACATAAAAAAATCGGGGTAGGCGTGGCAGGAGGCGGGGTTTGACGGTGGGGGAAACATCGGGACAGGAAAATCACAGAAGATGAGGTAGAAAAAACCCAAAAAGCAAGCGAACAAAAGACGACACACACAGTACAAGAACTAGGTATCCGTCTCTAAAAAACTAGGGTTGCACTTGGCTCTGGGAATCAAACCGGGGAAAGTAAGTATGGAGGGCAAGCGTTACCCATCACCCGACCCCCCCCCCCCCCCTCCCAACCTCCCACGTCGCTGGAATGGTCCTTTTGGAAAGGGGAATCGGTGATACGAATGTTCCAGGCCGTGGGCAGGGCCCCAGAACTTCCCTTTATACAGCCCTGAACCGCTCGGGGGATTTCCCCTCCCCATTTTTTTCTCGGGGAGGGGGTCTAAACCCGACACCGTGGCATGCGGGGGGTTTTTTTCATTTTGTTGTTATCCGGTCCGGGCCAAACAAAAGGCCTCTTTCCGAGGGGGGGGAACAGGTTTTTAACGTGTGCCCCAAGGTTTTTTGGTGCTTTCGCACACAGGGCCCCGGGTTTTCGGGTTCATCCGAAAGATTGAACGAATTAGGTGGGAAAAAACTAACAAAAAAACGATAAAAACCTTTTTAAAAATTTGGGGAAAGGGGGAAAAAACAAAAAAGCAAGGAAAAAAACCCAAAACCCCCAAAAAAATAAAACAGGGGTTTGGGTTTTAAAAAAAGCCCCTTTTTCGGGGGACTTACAAGGGTTTTTTTTTTTCAAGAGGTTTTTTCCCTCTGGATTAACTTTCGGGGGGGCCACCCACGCCGCCCAAAAATCCTTGGGGTGAGACTATAAACTAGGTCCCGTGGGGAAACGCACGTTTGAACTTTTTGCGCACACGTTAAAACCCTTCCGTTTTTGGGAAGAGTAGGCCATTGTGTGCCGGTGGGAACGGATACAAAAAATTTTCCCAAAAAATGCATTCACATAGGGACGTATGTAAAAAAAAAAAAAAAAAAAAAAAAAAAAGCACCCAGGGGGTTTTTTCGTCTATCCCGAAATTTAAAAAAAAAAAAAATATTTAAAATCTAAGAGAATGGCAAAAAGGGGGATTAAACATATCTGAAAAAGTTTTTCAAAGTCCCCCTTTTTGGGAAACCCAAAAAAGCTCTACAATCGGAAAAGGTCCCATTGGGGTTTTTTTTTTTAGTCCGAACTTTTTTTTTTTTCCCCATTGCCTCCCCCCCCCCCTTTTTCCACCCGACTTTTGGGGGTGGGGTTTTCCGCTATCTTTCGAACGGGCAATAATCCCGCCTCCATGTACAACAAGCATTCAAAAGCCCGTCATTTTTTTTTTTAACCGAAAAACGAAAATTGGGTTCCCCGGGGGGAAAAAAAAACCCTTTTGTAGCAAAAAAAAAAAAATTTTTACAAGGGGGAAAAATATAGATCTACACATGCAAAGAAAAAAAAAAAAAAAAACAATCCCTGGGGCCGGGGCTGGGCGCTTTTTTTGGGGACACAATTTCCCTCCTCCCCCACAAGACACCTGAATTTCACCCCACAGCAAAACCCCTGGGACTTTTAAAAAAGGGTTTCCAAAAAACTACAATTTCACTACACTACAATCACCCCAATTTAAAAAAAAACAATGCCAAAAAAATACCCAAAAAAATACAATACAACACTATCAACCCCCAACACAATCAGGGATAATACAAATCAGCATAAAAAAAACCCCCAAAAAAAGGGCCCCGGACAAACAGAAAAAAAAAAACAAAAACAAAAAAAAAAAATATAAAACCCACACACAAACCACCAAAAACCAGAAAAAACAAAAAAAACGTCACAAAGCCACCCCAAAAAAACAAAAACCCCCACCTACACACCCCACCCAAAACACCAAAAAACCCCAAAACACCCACCACACACCACAACACACACACACACACCAAAAAAACACACACAAAACACACACCACACCCCACACCACACCACAAACAAACCCAAAAAAAAAACAAACACCCCCCCCCCCCCCCCCCCCCCACCCCCACAACCACACACAACCCCCAAAAACCCCCCCCCCCAAACCCCACCCCCCCACCCCCCCCCAACCCCCCCCCAAAAACCCCCCCTCCCCCACCCCTTTTTTTCAAACCCCCGTCCCCTCCCTCCCCCCCCCCACCACCCCCCCAACCCCCCCCCTCCCCCCCCTCCCCCCACCCCCCCCACCCCCCCCACCCCCCCCCCCCCCCTTTTCTCCCCCACAGCTTCCCACCCATAAACCCCACCAAACACATGTTTTGATAAAAAAACCCCAGCCCTTTTCTGAAAAACCCCCCTCCCCCCCTTTTTAAAATTAAAGGGGGGCCCCAAACCCCTCACCCCCCGGGAAAATCCCCTTTTGGCCCCAGGGGGAAAACCCCACCCCATCAGCTCGGGGGGCCCCTACTGGGGCCCGGTTCCCCCTTCCCCCTTTTTGCCCCGTACTATATTTGGGGGGGGGGGGGGGGGGGGCCCCTTTCCAGGGATCGGGGGGATCACCCCTTTTGGGAAACCCCCCTTTTTTAAACCCCCCTTGCCAGACAGCCTGGGTTTTGAGGTCTTGTTCTGCTGGGGTGTTTTGGGGGGGGGGGGGGAGGGGGGGGTTTTGGGGGGGGTAGGGGGGGGATGTTTTTGTGGGGTTTTGGGGGGGGGGGGTTTGTTTTGGGTTTTTTTTGGTTTTTTTGTTGGGGTGTTTTGTGTGTGTTTTTTAATTTGGGGGGGGGGGGGGAAATTTTAAAGGGGTTTTGTGTGTGGGTTTTGGGGTTTTTTGGGGTTTTGTTTTGTGTGTGTGTGTGTGTGTGTGTGTTTTGGGGTTTTTTGGGGGGTTGTGTGTGTGTGGGGGTGTTTTGTGTGGTGTTGTGTTGTTTTGTGTGTGTGGGGGGTTGGGGGTTTTGAAATTGGGGGTTTGTTTTTGTGGGGTTGTGTTTTTGTGTGTGGGGTGTGTGTGGGGTGTGTTGGGGGTTTTTGTGTGTGGTATTTTGTGGTGGTGGGGTTTGTTTTTTTATTTTGGTGGGTGTGTGGAAAGTAGTATTTTTTTAGTATATTAGTAGTTTAGTATTTAGTAGTAGTAGTATTTAGTGGGGGGGGTATTTGTAGTGGGAAATTAGTATTTAGAAAGTATAGTAGTAGTACTATTTATTGAAGAGAAGTAGTGGGACACACGAGACAGAAGGAGAAAAAAGGGGAGAACAGAGAGAGAAGAGATTTGAAACAAAAGAGAGAGAGAGAGAGTGGGGACAGAGAGAAAAAGGGAGATTTGAACGAGAGAGAGAGGGGGACGGGAGAGAGAGAGAAAACGAGAGAGACAGAGAAAAAAGGGGAAAGGTGGGGAACAGAGGGGGGAAAACAAGAGAGAGACAAAATGAAAACAGAAGAGACGGGGGAAAAGAAAAAAGAGTAAAAACCCCAGAGAGAGGGGACAGAGAGAGAGACAAGAGAGATAAAATTTAAAAAAAAATTTTAAATTTTAATTGAAAAATTTTTAAAAAAAGGGAAAAGGTGGGATTTTTTACCACAGAATGAAAAAAAAAACCCCCAAAAATTATTTTTTTTTACACCCCCCCCAAAACTTTAAAACCCAGACAGAGACAGACAACAAGCCCCCAACAACAGACAGAGACCCCCCAGGACATAGAGAGACAAAAGAGGGGAAAACCCAGAGACAGCCCAGACACAGAAAAAAGGGGGGAGACGGGGGAAAGAGAGTCAAGCAAAAAAAAAAACCCAAGTTTTTTTAAGGGACCCAAGGTTTAACGGGTTTTTAAAGGGCCCAACGTAATGTTATTTAAAAAACACCACCACACACCCAAAAACCCCCAAAAAAACCCCACAAAAACCCCCAAAAACACACCCCCAAAAACCACAAAAACACACACACATACATACTTACACACAAACCCGGCCCACACACACACACACCCCACACACACACCCCCCACCCCCCCACACACACCCACAACACACACACCCCCACGCAAAAACACCCAAATACACCCCCCCAACTTTCCCCCACACACACAGATTTTAAAAATCATGAAAGGGAAAACCAAAAAGCGCATAAAAAAAGGGAAAAGGGGGTGACAGCTGGAGAAAATCAACACACCCAAATTCACAATACGTTCTTAATTTTACAAATAACAAAAAAAAAATGTAAAAAAAGGGGGGAGGGGGGAGGGGGACAAGAGAAAAGAGGCCCAAAAGAGAGAGAAGACAAAAAAGGGGGAGAGACAGGGGAAAAAAGACAGACGGGCCCCCGAACAGACACCCAAAAAACAGAACAACAGAGAGAAAGAGCGGGGAAAAGGGGGACGGGAAATACAAAAATTTTTAAAACAACATAACAAAGAAAAAAAACAAACAAACAAGGGGGGAAAAGAGAAATACAAAAAGGGGGAAAAGATTTATATACGAAAAAAAGGGGGGCCAAAAAGAGAGGGGGGGAAAGAGAACAGACAGAAAAAACACAGAGAAAAAAAAAAACGAGACAGAAAAACAGAACAAGAGACAGAAACACAAAAGAAAAAAACCCAAAACAAAAAACAAATTTTTAAAATTTTTAAATACTTAAAAATTTTTCCCCTGTTTAATTTTGGGGGGTTGTTTTTTTCCCCTTCTTCTTAAAAATTTTTTTTTGCCCCCTTTGATGGCATGAAAAAAAAACCCAAACCCCCCCTTTTCCCCCTTTTCGCCCCCAAAAAAAAAGGGGGGAGCGAATAAACCCGGGGGTTTTTTTTGGCCCTTCTCATCTTTTTAAAATTTTAATTTCTGCCCGGGGGGTTTTTTTTGGGGAGCCCGGGTTTTTAAAAAGCTTTTAATGGGCCTTTTTCTTTTTTGTTTTTTTTTTTTTGTTTTTTCACGGGCCCTTTTTTGTTCCCTTTTCCCCCTCAAACCTCTATGCCCTGTTTTTTTTCCGCATAAAAAAAACCATAAAAAGATAAAAGAAAAAACATTTTTTTTTTTTTTTCCTGATATTAAAAGAAAAAAAGGGGCGTTTTTTAATACGAAATTTAAATAGAAAAAAAGGGGGCACGTGCGCGCGCCGGGGCGCACACAAACACAACACCCACAAACACACACAAAACCCCACCCCCAAATTTGCTTTTGGGGGCTTTCATGTACATTTTTTAGAAGTTCGAAACCCCCATAAAAACAAAAAATTGGTCCCCCCCCACGTTGGGGTGCCCAGAGAGAGAGGAGAGAAGAGAGGGAGAGAGAGGGGGGAAAAGAGGGGAGGAGAGAGAGGGGGGGAAAAAGGAGAGAGGAGAGGAGAGAAGAG
>CM060332.1:48143478-48146798 GCA_030674155.1 Stramonita haemastoma | reverse complement strand
TTTAATGCGTAGTGCCCACGGAACCTCAATTTGGGGGTTTTCATCCAAAAAACCCACCCAAAAACCACCAAAAAAGGGGTTTAGGGGGTTTGTGGAGAAGGGGGGGGGGGGATGGAACCCAAACTTCTATTTTTGAACCACACGGCAGAATTATAGCCGTGTCAACTTGACAAGCGGGGAACCCTAGCAGTTAAGTTGATGATCGCTGGTTTGGAGGAAACGCACCTCCCTAGAAAGGGGAAAAAGCCCGGGTTCGTTTTCCCGGTTGTTCCGAAAACTTTTTTCCTTTATCCTAAAACCCCCGTGAATGGTGGTCTGGTGCTAGTCTTTCGGATGAGCGATAAATCGAGGTTTTCGTTTTTGTAATACGCATTGAGCGCACTTTAAAAGAACCGACAGCACAAGGAGTTATCCCTGGCAAAATTTCTTTAAAAAAAAGGCATCTCTTTCAAACCCCAAATTCAAATACTTTATTATCTAAAAAGATAGAGAAATTCCTCGGGGGGGGAAACAAAATTAGTACACAATGCGGGAAAAAGGGAAAAAGAAACAAAAAAAATTGGGTTTTGGGCGCGGGCCCTTTCTTGTGGCGCCCAAACACCCCTCTACCCTAAAAAAGAGCACCCCAAAATTCAATCTGCCGGGAAATTTAATTTAAAGTAAAAATAAAAAAAAATTTAAAAAAAATAAAAAAAAAAAAAACCCCACGCGGGGGACGGATGTTTTTGGGCCCCTGACTTGTCAGGTTTTTTTTAAAACGGCAGCGTAACGCATTGTCACCTTCTTTGACAAACAACAATAGCTGCTGTCTGAGTGTTCGACGTACGAACGTAGGCACGAAGAAGAAGAAGGAAATTAACACACCGCTGCAAACTGACAGATTGTTTACAGAGCGTAACAGCCGGTACCTTGTTTTTGTGTGTGCATTTTTGTACCACTTTATGTCACAGCAGATTTCTCTGCGTGAAATTCGGGCTGCTCTCTCTCTCTCCGGGGAGAGCGCGTCACCACAAGTGTAACGCCTACCCATAATTTTTTTTTCTTTTTCCTGTCTGCAACTGTATTTTGTTTCCCTATCAGAGTAGGCTTTTTTCTACAGAATTTTGCCAGGGTCAACCCCCTTGTTGCCGTGGGTTCTTTTACGTGCGCTAAAATAATGATGTGTAACACACACGGGGCCTCGGTTTGTCGTCTCATCCGAAAAGACTAGCATCCAGACCACCACTAAGGGTCTAATGGATGGGAGAAAAGTTTTGGGCCCAAACCTCCTTTAATGATGTGTAACACACGGGACCTCGGTTTATCGTATCATCCGAAAAACTAGCACCCAGACCACCACTCGTGGTCTAATGGACGGGGGAAAAGTTTTGGGCCCAAACCTCCTTTAATGATGTGTAACACACGGGACCTCGGTATATCGTCTCATCCGAAAGACTAGCACCCAGACCACCACTCATGGTCTAATGGATGGGGGGAAAGTTTTGGGCCCAAACTTCCTTCGACAAACAACAATAGTTGCTGTCTGGGCGTTCGACTTGGCGCACGTACGAAGAAGAAGGAAATGAATACACCATTGCAAAATGACAGATTGTTTTCAGAGCGTAACAGCCGGTACCTTTGTTGTGTGTGTGGGCCTGATTAGAATGCACTGCCGATATAATAGAGCTTCTTCTGTTGTGTTCAGCTGATTGTAGAAATGTTTTACCACAGATACTGTTTCATTCTTTGTGTTGTGTGTAGCGGGGTGGGGGGTGGGGGGTGCATGTGGGGAGGGGGAGGGGGTGTAGGTGGGTGGGGACGGGGGGAGTGTGTGTTTGCGTGTGTGTGTGTGTTGTTGTTGTTGTGGGTCTTCTTGTTCTTCTTCTTCTTCTTGTTCTTCTTCTTCTTCTTGTTCTTCTTCTTCTTCTTCTTCTTCTTCTTCTTCTTCTTCTTCTTCTTCTTCTTCTTCTTCTTCAGTTTAACATCCCTCCACAAAATAGTGATATCAGACAGGAAAGTGTGTGTCTGTGTGTCTGTGTGTGTGTCTGTTAAAAACTTGTATGGATCAGTAATACACTACTTGTTACACAATAATACATTACTTATACATTAATACGAAAATACATTACTTATTACAATATAAATCTGCTTACCATCACAAACAGTTCCTCAAAATAAAAGAATAAAAGAAACGAAAGTAGATCAGCTTACCATTGAAAAACAAAAACCTTGTATGGATCAGTAACACAGTGCTTATTATACGATAGATAGGGGGACGGGATAGCCTAGTAGTTAGAACATTGAATATTGCGCTCGCAATATGACGACCCGCGTTCGAATCCTGTTCAAGGGGATTTTTTCCCCTGGAGTTAAAATCAGTGCTGACTCCACTCTCCCTTAAAGTCCTTCGGATGAGACTGTAAACCGAGGCTCCGTGTGCGAACGTACCCAGAACATCTTTCGCACACGTTAAAACCTGTTCTGCTTTTCGGAAGAGTAGACCAATGTGTGCCGGTGGGAACGGATGACAAAATTTACACACGGGGACTTGATGAAAAAAAAAAGTACATGAAAGCTTATTCCATTATCCTCGAAATAAAAGAATAAGTAATTTAAATAGATATAAAAAGATCACCTTTCCATTAAAAAAAAAAATTGTGTGTACCAGTAATACACTGCTTATTATACATAGATAGGGGGACGGGATAGCCTAGTGATTAGAGCATTGAACATTGCACTCGCAATCTGACGACCTAGGTTCGAATCCCGTTCAAGGGGATTGTTTCCCTGGAGTTAACATCAGTGCCGATTCCACTCCCCCCAAAAGTCCTGGATGAGACTATAAACCGAGGTCCCGTGTACGAACCCACGCCGAACATCATTCGCATACGTTAAAACCCGTTCCGCTTTTCGGAAGAGTAGACCATTGTGTGCCGGTGGGAACAGATAACAAAAGTTACAAGACTGCATACACACGGGGACTGGATGTAAAAAGCACGTAAGTGCTTATTCCATCATCCTCGAAATAAAGAATAAATATAAATAAATAAAATAGATCACCTTACTACTTTAAAAACGTGCATGGATCAGTAATATACTGCTTAATACTCGATACATCATCAGCTTTTAATAACCAAAAAAAAATTGTTTGCACGAGTAATACGCTACTTATTACACAATACATCAGCTTACTATTTTTAAAAAAACCTTTTGTATGGACCAGTACTACCCTACTTATTACACGATATATCAGCTTAGTATTTTTTAAATCTTTTGTATGGATCACTACTACACTACTTATTACACAATAGATCGGCCTACTATTTTTTTAAAACTTTTGT
>CM060332.1:48120978-48130978 GCA_030674155.1 Stramonita haemastoma | reverse complement strand
ATCTATCCCTTAGTCTGGCGATCGTGGGGGCACCCCTGAAGACTTGACAACCAGTTCCCTCCATTCCTCTCTCTCTGTTCTGCCTTTTCTCAAATTTTTGTTGAGTTCTAGGCCTGTCCATTCGCTGATAGTGTCCTCCCATCTCTTCCTTGGTCTGCCTCTTTTTCTTCCTCCTTGGACAGTGCCTGGCAGTCCTTTTGTTCTTGTGACATGCCCGTACCATTTGAGTTTTTACGCTTCTATACGATTGATTTTGTACATCCAGTCTCCGTATGTACGCAGTTGTGTCAATCTCTGCCATCTCTTCCCAATGACACACGATGGCCTACTCTTAAGAAAAGCGGAACAAGATTTAACGTGTGCAGCAAGCTAGATGTTCTGATGTCTGTCTCTGTGTCTGTGTCTTTGTTTTTACAGGTGGACCGTCCTCTCACCATGAAGAAGGACGGGATTCAAACCCGGAACCGCAAGATCAGCACCAAGTGTCGCCGCAAAGGCCGGAAAGGAGGGGCGGGGACCATGGAACTCCTCCTGCGAGACACCAAACCCTTCCACCCCCCCGCCTTCGCTCCCATCCCCTCCTCCTCCTCCCCCACCCCCTTCCCCCCTTCCGCCCTCCACCACCCCCACCACCCCCACCCCCCTCCACCCATCCCCACCCCGTACCTCCCTCCTCAAGGGTTCGGCTCCCCGGTGACCACCGGGAGTTACCTGGGCCCTCCCGGGTCCCGCCCTTACCACACCACCCACCATCACCACCATCACCACCACCACCACCTCCCTCATCATCCTCATCCTCATAATCCTCATCCTCATCCTCTTCCTCCATCATCTCAGATGGGAGCGTTAGGGGTGAGTCCGGAGTTTAACTCTACTACTGCGGCGGCGTATCCTTCGTCTTTGCAGTCGTCCTTCAGTGGCGTGGCTAACGGTTCTTCTTCCACCAGTTTGAATTTGCCCTCAGCCAATCATTATCCTGCCTAGCCTAGTGTAACGTAGCTTGCTAAGCTTAGGCCGGGGAGTGAAACTGTAATAGGTTCTTGTTTTCTTTGTGGGGGGTTTTTGGGGTGGAGGGGGGGGGGTTGGGGGGGGAGGGGGGGTTGTTTTTTTTGTTTTGGGGTTTTTGTTTTTGTTTTTTTTTGCTGAAGTGGTTGGTGACATTGTAGTCCAGACTTTACTCTCGTAACTTCATGGTTCGAGTTCGATTCCCGTTGGAGGGGATTTTTCCCCTGGAGTTAACATCTGTGCTGACTCCACTCTCCCCCAAAAGTCTTTTGGATGAGACTGTAAACCGAGGCCCCGTGTGCGAACGCACGCAGAACATCTTGCGCACACGTTAAATCATGTTCCGTTTTTCTTAAGAGTAGGCAATTATGTGCCGGTGGGAACAGATGACAATATTTACACAACTGCATACACACGGGGACTGGATGAAAAAAGCACATGAGTGCTTATCCCATTATCCTTGATATAAAGGAATAAATAGATAAATAAATAAATAAATAAATGGTATCCAGTCTCTACATGCCCAGCATATCTGACTTCAGTTGTTGTGTTGTTGTTGTTGTTCCCAAGCTTAACACTCTGGGGGGTCACCCAGAATGTGCACTCTGACTCACTAATCCCACCTGGGAATCACTGTGAGATTGAAATTACACACTGAATTAGAAAGTTTGCGTGTATGACTATTTTCAAGTGCCTCACCATATAGGCAGCCATACTCCGACTTCAGAGGATTTATTCTCCTTTGAAGGAGAGTGCAGGTTTCTGACTTCAGTGTGGGAGAGAGTTGTTCCCTTTGAAGTCTTTCTTGGGGAGAAAAAAAAAAAGGCAGGAGAATGGAACCAAGAGGGCAGAAAATAGACAAGAAGAAGGTGGTGACCGGAAGAAAAAGGGAACAAGGTAGAAACAGAGAGAGGGATAGAAAAGAGGGAATTCCTAACATGCACGGGACTGAAATAACTCATGGCTTCTTGTTTGGTTTTTTCCCTTGCTGTGTGCTGTTATGGACTTTTTAAAATTTTATTTTATACCATTTTATGTCACAGCAGATTTCTCTGGTGAAATTCGGGCTGCCCTCCCCGGGGGAGAGCGCGTCGCCACAAGTGCAGCGTCTACCCATTATTTGTTTGTTTGGTTGGTTGGTTTGGTTTTTTTCTTGTGTTTTTGGAATCAGCTTATTGAATGAAAGTTAGTTCGAATCCAGTTTACAAGATAAGAGATTTCAGTCATTTTAAAATAATAGGTGAAAGCATGATTGTATTGAAGGTGTTGCAACGTGGGTTTTTGTTTGGATTGGGTGGGGGTGGGTTTTTTTGTTGTTGTTGTTTCTCTGGGGGGGGTTGGGGGTTTTGTTTGTTTGTGTTTTTGTTTTGTTGGGGGGGGGGGGGTTTGTTTGGTTGGTTTTTTGTTGTTGTTGTTTTTTGAGGGGGGGTTCGGCTAGAGCTCCGAGGTTCACCAACAGTGAGATTCTTGCTTATGCAACCTGCTCCCACCCCCACCCCCTCCACTACCAACATTGAGCTTGCTACATTCCGACTTCGGGGATGGTGTCAAAACACGACACCTGTGTGCATGTTTGTTTGTTTTAATTTTGTCACCCGTTCTTACTGGCACGAAATGGCCTACTCTTTCGAAAGGTGGAGCGGTTTTTTAACGTGTGCGCAAGATGATCTACGGGACTATGGGATAGGTTTTGGTATTTCGTTGTGACTCGAGCCAGTAACGTAAGTTGGCAGTGTGACACCAGACTGTGTTAGGGAAACAATCATTATGAGTGACAATCCAACATTCCTGCTTTACAATCTTCTGAAGATGCAAATTTAATGATAAGCTTCTGTGTGTGTGTGTTGATTTAGTACCCACAGAGGTGATTGATTAGTTTTTGTTTTGTGTTGTCGTGGGGTTTTTTTTTGTTTGTTTAAACGTGTGTGGTCTACAAGAATCAGGTACCCACAAAGGTAGAAGTGAAGTAAGTTTGATTGAAGACTGTTAAGTAAGTGTGTGCGTGTGTGTGTGTGTGTGTGTGTGTGTGTGTGTGTGTGTGTGTGTGTGTGTGTGTGTGTGTGTGTGTGTGTGTGTGTGTGTAAAGAGTACAGCATTTTTTTAAGATAATGAACGTGACTTATATGGATGTGGCATTTTAAAAATATGTCCTTTTTTCAACAAGTATAAATGTGACTTTTTTTATATAAACCTGACATTTTTTAAGATAATGAACGTGAGTGTTTTGAAGGCATAAGATCAAATGGATTTTTTTTTTAAGTGATATATCGTACTGTTTTAAAATAAAATTTTTAAAAAAAAGAAAAATGTTATGAAGCTGTAAGAATATTATTATGATAGATCGTGCTGTTTTGAAATGAAAAATGTAGCTGATAGAAAATGATGAAGACTGCCTGTGTTTTTAAGACTATCAAGTTTACGCTTTATTTATTTATTATTTATTTATTCATTCTTTGGAGAACAGCTGTGTATCAATGAATGTGCAGTACCCGTGGCAGTGTCTTGCTGCGGATAGGCTGATGATGCCTCACACATAATAAATAATTATTATTATGATTTTTTTTCCAGTGGTGAGATTTTTGCGTATGCAAACCGCCCGCGCGAGCGTGCGTGCGTTTCTGTAGTGTGTGTGTGTGTGTTGGGGTTTAATGTGTGTGTATGTATGTATATTTGCATGCATGCATGCATGTATGTATGTATGTATGTATGTATGTATGTATGTATGTATGTATGTATGTATGTATGTATGTATGTATGTATGTATGTATGTATGTATGTATGTATGTATGTGTGTGTGTGTGTGAGTGTGTGTGTGTGTGTGTGTGTGTGTGTGTGTGTGTGTGTGTGTGTGTGTGTGTGTGTGTGTGGTGTGGTTTGGTGGTGGTGGTGGTGGTGTGTGTTCTTTTTCTTTCTTTATTCTTTTATTCTTTTATTTCAAGGAAGACAGAATAAGCTCCCGTGTGTATTTTTTTTTTACATCCAGTCCCTGTCTGTATGCAGTTTTTGTTAATTTTGTCATCCGTTCCCACCCGTGCACAATGGCCTACTCTCCCAAAAAGCGGAATGGGTTTTAACGTGTACGCAAGATGTTCTGCGTGCGTTCGCACATGGGACCTCGGTTTATAGTCTCCTACGAAGGACTTGTGTGTGTGTGTGTGTGTGTGTGTGTGTGTGTGTGTGTGTGTGTGTGTGTGTGTGTGTGTGTGTGTGTGTGTGGTGTGCGTGTGTATGAGTGTGTGTGTTTGTGTGTGTGTGTGTGTGTGTGTGTTGTGGTGTGATGTGTTGTGTGTGTGAGAGAAAGACAGACAGACAGACAGACAGACAGACAGACAGACAGACAGACAAAACTAAAAGACAGACACACAGCACTCACCTCAAACAGACCGCATGCCACAACAAGAATGCACATGTGCCTGTGTGTGTGTGTGTGTGTGTGTGTGTGTGTGTGTGTGTGTGTGTGTGTGTTTTGTATGTGTGTGTGTGTGTGTGTGTGTGTGTGTGTGTGACACCTAAGCCCCTAACCTGCTACAAACCGTTCTGCCAATTGCCAGTAATTATGAATGAAACACTGTACTGCCCCTGCACCCAATTAACTGTCCCATGTCGATTGTTGGCCATCAAATAGGCAATACTGTGAGAGAGAGAGAGAGAGAGAGAGAGAGAGAGAGAGAGAGAGAGAGAGAGAGAGAGAGAGAGAGAGAGAGAGGTGGGGGGGGGGAGAGAGAGAGAGAGAGAGAGAGAGAGAGAGAGACAGACAGACAGACAGACAGACAGACAGACAGACAGAAAGACAGACAGACAGACAGACAGACAGACAGAGACAGAAAGATGGAGAGAGAGAGAGGGACATACAGACAGAGACAGAAAGAGGGAGAGACAGACAGACAGACAGACAGAGAGAGGGGGGGGGAGACAGAGAGACACAGAGAGTTAGAGAGGGGACAGAGAGAGGGAGGGAGGGAGAGAGAGAGAGAGAGGAGGAGGAGGGGGAGAGAGAGGGAAGAGAGAGAGTTGGGAAGGGGGAGGGGGGAAGGCAGGGGGTCGTTATACCGCAGCAAAAAAAATGCACCACAAAACAGCATTTACATCTATCACTCCTGAAAGTTTGGAAAAGTGATCGGAGTCTTGTTTCATTTTGTTTTGTTTTGTTTGGGGGGTTCTTGGGGGGGGGGGGGGGAGTAGGGGGGGGGGCGGTTTCGTTTCTCGGCTAAAACCCCGAGGTTCACCAATGGTAAAATAAAAAAATAAAAAAATAAAAAGTAAACCAATGGTGAGATTTTGCGTATGCGACTATTTTTGCTCCACCATGAAGGTAGCCGCATTTCGACTTCGGGGATGTATGCTGGCTCTATTTTGTGTTTCCTTAACCCACCGAAGCGCTGAGATGAATTACGGAATCTTTAATGTGTGTATTTAAATCTTCTGCATGTGTATCATAATACACGAAGAGAGTTAAAGCACTGGCAGGTCTGCACATGAAGTTGACCATGGAGATCGTAAAGAGAATTAAGGCACTAGCAGGTCTGCACTTGGAAGTTGCCCTTGGAGATCGTAATGGAAATTAAGGCACTGGCAGGTCTGCATTTTTAACTTGACCTGGGAGATCTTTAAAAAAAAAAATTAAAAAATTTTAAAAACCCAACTTAATTCACCAGCCAGCGAGATTCGAACCACGACTTCATGGACCCATGGGATTGAAGTCAAACGGTGTTAACCACTTGGCTATATATAGCGTCCGTCAGTGTATGATTAATCTTGGTGTAGGGAATGGCAGTATCTTGCTCCTTTTGTGTCATTACATTGATTTTATGTTCTGATGGTTCTTGGATGCACAGTGTGTGTGTGTGTGTGTGTGTGTGTGTGTGTGTGTGTGTGTGTGTGTGTGTGTGTGTGTGTGTGTGTGTGTGTGGGGTGGGTGTATATGTGTGTGTGTCGTGTGTGTGTTTGTGTGTGTGGGGGCTGGGGGGGGGGGGGGGGGGCGTGTGTGTATACGTGTGTGTGTGTGTGTGTATGTGTGTGTTTGTGTGTGTGATGTTTTGAGAGAGAGAGGGAGAGTGGAGAGAGAGTGTGTGTGCTTGTGTGTATGTGTTTGCATGTGTGTATGTGTCTCACTGTGTGCGCTCGTGCGTGTGTGTGTGGTGTTGTGAAAGAGAAGGAAAGAGAGAGAGAGAGAGAGAGAGAGAGAGAGAGAGAGAGAGAGAGGAGGAGAGAAGAGAGAGAGAGAGAAAGTGTTTGTGTGTATGTGTTTGTGTGTATGTATGTGTGTGTGTGTCTGTCTGTGTCTGTGTGAGTGGAGGAAGCTGGTTGCAAAATCTTCAGTTGTGCCCCCACGGTCCACGGGACTACGGGACAGGTGAAGATGAAGGTGTCTGTCTGTATGTATGTCTGCCTGTGTGCGCACGCGTGTGTGCGTGCATGTGTGCATGCGTGTGTGTCTATGTGTCTGTATTGTTCGAAGTGTATGGACTGATGTTTTTCAGCCTTTGTGTTCATGTTCAGGACTAATCTTATTCATACTGATGTTCAGTACATTTTTGTTTAATGTTGATGGCAGTATATTTTGTATTGATGTGTACCCTTTAATGTGCTATCATTATGTATCAACATTCAAATGTCGTTCATGGTGATATTTATACATTCATATTGGTGTTTCTGTGTTGCAGGGGTTTTTTTGTATTGATATCAAATGTTGGTTTGGTGTGTTTTTTTCAGTTGATATAAGTTGTATAAATTTCTTTTTGTTTTCAGGGGAGTTGTAATGATGTTAACTTTTGACATGTTTTGATTTTGATCTGAAGTGTGTGTGTGTGTGTTGTGTGTGTGTGTGTGTGTGTGTGTGTGTGTGTGTGTGTGTGTGTGTGTGTGTGGTGTGGTGCGTGCGTACGTGTGTGTGTGTGTGTGTGGTGTGTGTGTGTGTGTGTGTATGTAGGGGAGGGGTGGTTTTGCTTTTAAATCCGCATTGTGTAAAAAAAAAAAAAAAAAAATTAAAGTAACGGGCATTTGTATGTATATATGAGTGTGTGTGCGCGCGCGCGCGCGCGCGTTTGTGTGCGTGTGTATGTATGTGTGTCTGTATCTGTGTATGTAAGTCTGTCTGTCTGTGTTCTGTATTCCTAATTAGTTGGGGTTTCCTCTGAACAGAATTTGTGGATATTAATGTGTTTCTGACCTACCTGTGTTATTTATCAAACATTGTATGCATGGCTGGTATATATATATACATCATTTATTCATTATTTATTTGGGGGGTTCCTTGTATAGACGTTTTCAATTTTGCTCACCTACCTTATTCCTGGTTTTCTAGTTCATTTTGGGGTTCCTGTTTCTTTGATGTTTTACGTGTAAAAGCCGACAGAGTTTCAGTTTGTATAAAATTTGTGATGTTGGTATTATTGTAGTATGCTGTTTCATTCAGTGAAAATTTTTATGTGGGTGTGATGAACTAATTAATTAATTGATTAATCAAAGAGAATTCTATTGATGATTGACTTGTGAATATATATATATGTCTTAGTAAGTATTTTATGCAACAAAAAAATAAGTTTTGGAATAAAAAATTTTGTGGCATCGTCTGTTTTGGATTTGTGTGTGGAGAAAAAGCTTGGGTAATGTTTCTGTGTGTGTGTCAAAGTCAAAATTTTATTTCCAGATGGTACATTTGTGTGAGTGTGTGAGTGGTGTGTGTGTGTGTGTGTGTGTGTGTGTGTGTGTGTGTGTGTGTGTGTGTGTGTGTGTGTGTGTGTTTATTTTTTTTTATAATCGAAGATAATGGAATAAGGACTCATTACTTTTTTTACATCCAGTCCTTCGTAAATTTTGTCTTCTGTTCCCAGCGGTACACACCGGCCTTCTCTCCTAAAAAGGGAACACATGCGCAAGATGTTCTGCGTACGTTCGCACACTGGACCTCAGTGTACAGTCTCATCCGTTAGTCTTTCAACGACACTGATGTACATGTGGCTTGGCAAAAAAAAAAAACCAAAAAACCATGCAAACACAAAAATCTAATGACAAAGAAGGACAAGAAAAAGGAGACAAACATTTAGTTTTTGGGTTTTTTTTTTCTTTTATATCGAGGATAATGGAATAAGCACTCATGTGCTTTTTTACATTCCAGTCCCCGTGTGTATGCAGTTTTGTAATTCTTGTCATCTGTTCCCACCGGCATACGATGGCCTACTCTTACGAAAAGCGGAACAGGATTCAACATGTGCGCAAGATGATCTGCGTGCGTTCATAACAGGCACCACTGAACACCACCAAAGTGCCTTAGCAGCGGTGCTGGCCCCTCTGGCTAGGTGACCCACGGCGGCCTGACATAATGGGCTCCCTGTGGACTTCTGACCCTGAAGATTCGACATAACGAATCTGGGTATGGCTGTGGCAGAGAGAGCGAGGTGAGCGGTGTGGAAACATCAGGACAGGAGCATCACAGAAGATGAGGTAGCAAAAACCAAAGCGAAGCAGAACAAAAGACTTAGACACACACAGTACAAGACACAGTAGGTATCCGTCAGTCTCCGAAGACTATGGAGTTGCACTCTAGGCTCTAGAATGCAAAGCCTGGGTAAGTAAGTATGGGGGGCAAGCTGTTACCCATGCAGCAGACCCCCCCCCCCCCCCCCCCACCTCTCCACGTCGCTGTAATGGTCCATTTGGAAAGGTAATCAGGTGATACGAATGTTCCAGTGCCGTCGCAGGAGCCGCCAGAACGTTGCCATATACAGCCCTGACCGCTCTGGGGACTCAACTCCCCGATTTTTTTCCCCAGGGATGGTGTCTAAACCCGACACCTGTGTGCATGCTGGGTTTTTTTTCATTTTGTTGTTATCCGTCCTGCCAACACACAATGGCCTGCTCTTCCGAGAGGCGGAACAGGTTTTTAACGTGTGCTCAAGGTGTTCTGCGTGCTTTCGCACACATGGCCTCGGTTTACAGTCTCATCCGAATGACTTGATACAGAATTAGGAGGAGGAAAAAAGCTAACAAGTAAGAAACGATAGACACCATTTTGAATATGGAATCGGCGAAAAACAACAAGCAAGGAAACAAACCAAACAAAAAAAACTAGACACATGGTTTGGTTCAATAAAGTCCATTAATTCGGTGGACTTACAAGGTCTTTTTTGTTCAAGAGATTTTTCCTCTGGAGTTAACATCAGTGCCGACTCCACCCGCCCAAATCCTTCGATGAGACTATAAACCAGTCCCGTGTGCAAACGCACGTAGAACATCTCGCGCACACGTTAAAACCCGTTCCGCTTGCGTAAATAGGCCATTGGTGCCGGGACGATGACAATTACAAACTGCATCACATAGGACAGTATGTAAAAAAAAAAAAAAAAAAAAAGCCATGAGGGTTATTCGCTATCCTCGAATAAAAGAAAAAATATTAAAATCTAAGAGAATGGCAGGATAATCATATCTGAACTATTCAGAAGTCTCTCTAACCTACGCTCTACAATCGAAACTGTCCCACTTCGGTTTTTTTTCAGTCCGACATTTTTTTACCCCCATCGCCTCCCCCCTCCCCTATCCACCAGACTTTGAGTGGTGGTCTGTCCGCTAGTCTTTCGAACGAGACAATAATCCTAGCCTCCATGTACAACAAGCATTCAACGCCCGTCATTTTTTTTTTAACACGACAACGATAAAGTTGTCCCTGGGGAAAGAAAACCTTCTGTAGCAAAAAAAAAGCTTGTCACAAGGGAAACATATAATCTACACATGCAGACGAGAAAAAAGAAAAAAAACAATCATGGCCGTGCTGACTGCTTTGTGGCGACACAATTCCCTCCTCCCCCACAGAGATCAGCCTGAATTTCACACCCACAGCAAAACTCTGGGACTTTTAAAAGTTCACAATACACTACAATACACTACACTACAATACACTACAATATAATACAATACAATGCAATACAATACAATACAATACAATACAACACTATGCAACTCAACACAATGCAATATACATACAGAATCAGCATAAAAA
>CM060332.1:48108478-48115978 GCA_030674155.1 Stramonita haemastoma | reverse complement strand
CACTGATAACCTGTCACTGTCTTCTCTAAGACTTCGTGGTGCCACAGACAGACCCCATGTCAGGTCATGACACACACTGTCAGACCTTGTACGTGTCAGTCACCCCCTCATCCGATATTCTCAGATATCCAATCAATCAATCAATCGATCGATCAATCACACTAACAACGATATTTGCTTTGATAACCCAATCAGTCAATGAAATCATAACCAACAGGATATTGATACTGATATCAGCAATGATAGGTATGTATGTATCTACAAGTCATGGTTATACCGATAGTGATATTCTCTATGCTTTGGAATGTTTTTAGTAGGTTGTTTCTTCCTGTTACTTCTGTCAGGAGGTTATATAGATTATGTATGTGTGAGATGTGTATAGATTAAGTTTTTGTGTTATACTTTGGTTCGTATGGAAGCATTCTGTGCATGCTGCGTGCGTGCATGCATGCATGAATGCATACACACACATGCACACGCACGAGCGAGCGGCGCATACACACACACACACAACGCAAGCATGCACACACACTCAAGAGAGAGAGATCTATATATGTATGTTGATTATATATATATATATATATATATATATATATATATATATATATATATATATATATATATATATATATATATATATATATATATATACACCACCACCACCAATGCTTCTCTTTTCCTTCTATGCTCCTGTAGTGTTTTTCATAGCATATAAACTCAGAATATATAACAAATACTTTTTAAACCAGTAAAAAAAGACATTATTATCAAAAAATGAACGAATGAACTAAACCGTTGCAATACTTTAACAAAACAGTAAGAAATATCATTCGCCAAAACATCAACTTTTTAATTGATTTTTTTGCTTGCTCTCCAAAAGACCTTATCTGTCTCCAAAACAAACATTTTCTTTTGTTTGTGGGGGTCTCCAAAGCACAAAGTTTTGTTTAGTTTGATCTCCAATCACAATTTTTTTTTGGGGGGGAGGGGGGGGGGGGGCGTTCTCCACAATGCTCAAACTTTTTGTTTGTCGGGTTTTTCTCCAAAACACGATTCTTTTTTACCAGTCTTTGGGGTTAAAAAAAAAACACAAGTATTTAATTGTTTTGGTCTTTAAAACAAAAGGTTTTTGTGTGGTTGGTTTGGATTTAAAAAGCAAACATTTTGTTCTGAGTGTTTGACTGGGTCTCTAAAGGACAAACATTTTGTTTGTCTCTTTGTGCCTCCAAAAAAGTGTTTCAGTTTCGAAAAGACATATTTTGTTTGTTTTTGGTCTCCAACACACAAACATTTGTGTCTGTTTTAGTCCCTAAAACACAAACTTTTGGGGGGGATGGGTAGGGGGGAGGGGTAATCTTGAAGAACAAACATTGTAATTGGTTTGGCTTGCTCTTCAAAGCACGAACATTTTGTCTGTTTGTGCCTTTAAAAAAAAAAAAAACTCTTTCTTTGCTGACAAAAATGTTAATAAGGTTTTGTTTTTTTTGGCTTGTTTTTTTGTCTACTCGTCTGTTTGTTGACTTGTTTGTTTGCTCTCTCTCTCTCTCTCTCTCTCTCTCTCTCTCTCTCTCTCTCTCTCTCTCTCTCTCTCTCTCTCTCTCTCTCTCTCTCTCTCTCTCTCTCTCTCTCTCTCTCTCTCTCTCTCTGTCTGTCTGTCTGTCTGTCCACATGATGAAGACAATCACCTGTCTACAGGTGGGGACATGTCATCCTCCAGCCAACAGATCACCCAGAGAAGGCGAGGCAGGAGGGGAGGGGAGGGGGGTGAGGTCCCTAGGGCGCCAACCACTCACGCTTCACTACACACGATGCTATCTAGGGCCACCCAATAGTGTCGTATATATAGATAGAGAGAGAGACATGAGGGGGAGGGGGGGAGGGAGGTCGAGAGAGGAGAGTCGAGAGAGAGAGAGAGAGAGAGAGAGAGAGAGAGGAGAGAGAGAGAGAGAGAGAGGAGAGAGAGAGAGAGAGAGAGAGAGAGAGAGAGAGAGAGAGAGAGAAGGGGGAAGATCAGAGAGAGAGAGAGAGAGAGAGAGAGAGAGAAGGGGGAAGATCAGAGAGAGAGAGAGGGGGGAGAGAGGGGAGAGAGAGAAGGGGGAAGATCAGAGAGAGAGAGGGGGGAAGAGAGAGAGAGAGAGAGAGAGAGGAGAGAGAGAGAGAGAGAGAGAGAGAGAGAGAGAGAGAGAGAGAGAGAGAGAGAGAGAGAGAGAGAGAGAGAGAGAGAGAGAGAGAGAGGAGAGAGAGAGAACGGGGAAGGGGAAGATCAGAGAGAAAGAGAGAAGGGGGGGGGGGTACAGAGAGTCAGACAGAGACATGAACAAACAGAGAGGGAGAGACAGAGAGACACAGAAAGAGAGACAGAGACAGAAAGATAGACAGAGAGACGGGGAGACATAGATAGAGGGACAAAAAGAGGGAGACAGAGACAGACAGACAGACAGACAGACAGACAGACAGACAGACAGACAGACAGACAGACCGAGATTTAGAGAGACAAAGAAAATCAAGACAGAATAGAGAGAGAAAGAAAATCAAGACAGAAAAGAGAGCGCGCGCGCGCACGTGTGTGTGTGTGTGTGTGTGTCAATCAATCAATCAATCAAATTTTTATTTCCAGATGGTACATTGAGTAAGCAGCGATCTGCTTTTTTCCATCAAGCCATCTATCTAAAGAAAAGAAAAGAAAAAAAAAAAATAATAGCAAAAATCAAATCCTAAACAAAACAAAAACCAACAAAAGACAAAGTAGAAAATCCCTAGCAAACAAAAAAAAACCAACGAAAGAAAGAAAAGGGGAAAAAGCAAACAAACAATTAAAACAACAACAACAAACATTTCACCAACATTAACTTGCTAACATGATTTCAACAACTTTAAAATAAACTATGCCTATAAATAATACAAGCAACTACTATAACAACAACCAAAAGAGAAAATAAAATAAATAAAATAAATAAATAAAATAAATAAATAAAAATAAAAAAATATTTTAAAAATCTACTCGAAAGCCATACACACATATGCACATACACCCACACACCATACACACACACACACACACACACACACACACACACACACAACACACACACACACACACACACACCCGTGCATCTACACACACACACACACACACACACACACACACACACACACACACACACACACACACACACACACACACACACACACACGGTTTGCGCTCTTCCACTCAGCTCGTATACTCGTAGGTACATGCACACATTTAAAGTCTTTTTTAAAAAAATCATATAGTGTCAAAAAAAAACAATAAAACACACACACACACACACACACACACACACACACACACACACACACACACACACACACACACACACACACACACACACCAGCTTATATCAATTACAATGTAACCAAAAAACATTAAGACTTAATAATAATAATAATAATAATAATAATAATAATAATAATAATAAAACAAATTTTTAAGAAAATGAATAAATACAACAACAACAACAACAAAAAATTTTCAAAATAAATAAGTAAAATAATAAAAAATCTATAAGCAATTTATGTCAAATTACAATATCTCTATACTTCAATTCATACTTTATATTTTTAAAAGAAGATAAGGAAAAAAACAACAAACACAACGATACCTTATAATAATACCCATCATCACTGAGAGGAAATAAACATATACGCTAACAAACATACAATCAAACAAAAGAAAAACAAAAACAAAACAAAAAAACACATAAAAACACACCAAAAAACAAACAATCAAACCAAAACATCAAAGAACCAATCCACACGGATTATATATTAGAAGGAAGAAAAGAAAAAAACAACTAAAGCAACAATACCATATGATAATACCCATCACCACTGAGTGGAATAACATAAACATATGGGCATGCACACATTTAAAAAAAAAAAAAAAAAAAAAAAAATTTTTTAATCATATGGTGTCAAACAGCTTATATCAATACAATGTCACCAACCATTATTAACAAACAATCAGACCAAAACATCAAAAAACCAATCCACACGGATTATATATTAGAAGGAAAGAAAAGAAAAAAACAACTAAAGCAACAATACCATATGATAATACCCATCACCACTGAGTGGAATAACATAACAAACATATGGGCATGCACACATTTAAAATTGTTGTTTCCTCCAAAATCATATGGTGTCAACAGCTTACATCAATACAATGCCACCAACCATTACCCAAGACCCAAAAAAAAAAAAAAAAAAAAAAAATCCATGAAATGTCAATAAGCAACTTATGTCAGATTACATTATCTCCACACTTCAATTCATACTTATGTTATGAGGAAGAAAAGAAAAAACAAAACAAAACAAAACAAACAAACAAAAAAACAAAAATAAAACCCCGAAAAACAAACGCAACAATACATATGATAATACCAATCTCACTGAGAGGAAATAACATATACACTAACAAACATTCAAACTAACCAAAAAAACTAATAAGCAAACAAAAGCAACAGAGAACCAAACAAACATAATGAACGAAAAAAAAACACCAAGCAAAACAAAACTAAAGCAAAAAACAAACAAAAAAACAAGCAAACAAACAAACACAACCCCCCCAAAAAACACACACAAAAAAAAACCCACACACTCAAAAAGAAAAAAATTTGGAGGGGGGTGGGAACGGGTGGGGAGGGGGTATCAAGAGGAAGGGGGAAAACACAAACAGCAACCAGAAGAATTATGATAATGATTTATGATTATATTTCATAAATAAAAAACCCTACACATATGAACAAAAACAAACAAACAAACATTCAAACAAACAAACAAAAAACAAACAAAACACAACAAAAAACATACACAACAACAACCAGAACAAAAAGTAAGGCCTTTCCACTTATCAAAATAATATAAATATAATAGTGCTAATAGTCTCATTAGTATAATTAATAAAATAAAATAAAAATTAAATATTTAACCTGAAACTATTAAACTGGGTAAGTGAAAAAAAAAAAAAAAAAAAAAAATCCAATCTAGTCGTCAAATCAGTGGTTTGGTTTTCTCCTTGTGAATTTGCAGAATATACACGTGTTTACATACATCACTTATTCCCTATCCTGTTCAAAATTAAATTATAAAAAAAAAAAAAAAAAAAAAAAAACCCTTTCTCCACCTTTTCCCCCTTCCACATACATATATAGCAAGCAAGTGTAGCTTTTTCAGTCACAGTGAGCCACACGTGAAAGATTTTTCGGGGTTAGCAGAGAGTATCAATATCTTTAGTCTGTTCTAAGTATGGTTGATTGGATTGATGTGTAGTTCTTAAACATTTTTGCATAAGCGCATTAAGTGATTTTTCAACTGATTTTTGAACTGATTTTTATTTTTGATACATTTTAAATGTTTTGGGAGCTTGTTCCATAAATCACTACCTGAATATAGGAAGCTTGTTTTGTAAAGATTGTTTCTGGGTCTGGGAAATGTTAGTAGATGGTTATGCCTGTGCTCATTAATTTTGAATCTATTGGTGATCTTGGGAGGGGCATTTCCATTGACAACTTTTTGTACAAATAGAGCTTTATTGAGATAAAGCCTGTTTTGAAATGTAAGAATATTTGTTAGCTTATAATCATTGATGGTTAGGGAGCTTGATTTTAATTGGACAAGTTTTAGCGCTCTTTTATATAATCGATGGATGAATTTCAAATTAGTTTCACTGCAGTTGTCCCAAAGAGATGAGGCATAGTCAACTATAGGCAGGATGTGTCCACAAAAAAAGAGTTTGCGTGAATGACTATCTAGAAAGTGTTTTATTTTTGATAGCTGACGTACCTTGTTTGTAAGACGTTTTCCTTGTGCCATCACATGGTCAGTCCAAGTAAGATTATTGTCGATAATTACACCAGAATTTTGTGTGAGTCAACTTCTTCAATGATTTTTTGATCTATCATCAGAGGTTGAAATTTACTTTTCATTTTTTTGCCTCTTTTGTCGTGCTAGTACGTACATACTTTTAGTTTTTTGAGCATTTAAGGACATATGGTTTAATTGAGTCCAAGTAATCAATTTGTTGATATTGTTTTGAAGTTTGAGTGTTAGTCTGTGGGGGTCAGTATCACTACAATAGAGGGATGTGTCATCAGCAAACATTTCACAGCTACAATCTAGAAATAAGGGTAAGTCATTTACATATATTGAGAACAAAAGAGGACCCAATATTGATCCTTGTGGTACTCCATATCTAATAGATACTAATTCTGATGTTTGATTATTTGCAGTTACCAACTGCTGTCTATCTAACAAAAAACTTTTTAAAAGATTGATTATTTCAGGTGTTAGTTTGTATAGGTGAAGTTTACGCACTAGCAGGGAGTGATCAATTACATCAAATGCTTTTTCAAAGTCAACAAAATTAGGCCTGTATAGTTATTTTCATTTATGTTGTGTAAGAGACTGTCTGTTAGTTGAGTTAGAGCTGTGTGACAAGAATAGTTTTTGCGAAAGCCTGACTGATCTTCATTTATTAGGTTGTTGTTAACAAAGTAGGAATATAAAGATTTTTGGATATGTTTTTCAATGGGTTTGGATAAGACCGATAGGATTGAAATTGGTCTGTAATTTGAAGGACAAGAAGAATCTCCAGATTTGTGGACTGGTATGACTTTTGCCTTTTTAAATATGAGAGGAATGTTGCTTTTATCTATACACAAGTTATATAGATATGTCAGTATTTCAGCTATAATAGGACCAGAAAGGTTCAATATTTTTCCATCCAGATTGTCAAGGTCACGTGTTCTGGAATTTTTTTTGAGAGATAGACTTTCCAACACGTCTTTAATTGTCATTGGCAATAATTCAACTGGGAATTTAATTTCTTTTGATTCAATATATTGTTCTAAGTATTGGAGATCATTTTCATTTGACTTATCACATGATATGATTTTAGTAGCGATGTTTGAGAAATGGGTGTTCAGTTCATCAGCTGTTATGTCTTTAACTGTCTTTTGGCTTTTTGATATAGGTCTATTACATAAAATATTGATGGCTTTCCATACCTGGCGAGAGTCGGTAGTTGTAATTAACAGTTTTTGAAAGTAATCACGTTTTGATCTCCGTTTTAGTGAAGTTACTTTGTTTCTTTGCATTTTAAATTCTTCTTTTGTACCATGGGTTTTCAAATAGTCTCTTAAGCGCATTTCTGACTCTATGTCTTTTGTTATCCAAGGAGGTTTTATTTTTTCTTTAACTCTTTTTTTGATGAAGGGGGCATGCCTATCATACACTGAAATAAATGTGGTAATCCAGAATTCTGCAGCTTCGTTGGGGTCTCTGATTTGATATATGTCTTGGAATGGCGAATTTATCAAGTCTGAAAGAAAGTCTTGTTCGTTGAAGTTATTAAATTTTCTGTAAAAGATGGTTTTATGTCCTACTTTGGGAATTTTGACACGATGTTTAAACCAAGTTAAACACACAGCATTGTGATCACTGCATCCACAGGAGGGGGCA
>CM060332.1:48100978-48103478 GCA_030674155.1 Stramonita haemastoma | reverse complement strand
GAACAGCCACCAGCAAGCCTGCACCAGACGTGGACAGTGCCCTTAATCTTCGTTCGCGAAGCCAAGCCATGATGATATATATATATATAACAGTATCAAAAAGGGTATCTGCAGTCCTTTCTGATGGAAAAGCATGTGTATCAGTGTATGTGTGACAGTGTCACATCATCCCTTTCACTTTCTGTCCTTCTCTTTCTTTCTCTGTATGTGTTTCTTGTCTCTATCTGACAGTGTGGATATGATCTGAATTTAGTGGATCCTATTTACGGCACTGATATATCTTTAGTTCTGAATGAACGGGATGCAACTTTTTTCAGTTTAACTTTAACCTTAGGGTGATGTGTGACTTAAAAAAATGTTTTGTTTATCTTTGTTACCTGCTCATACAAAATCACTGATCTAAAGCATTGTTTCGTTGCAATTTTGTTGGGCTTTTCACCCCAGAATTTTACCCAATGGCTGATCACATTTTTGTCCAGATGAAAGGACTGACTTTTTATGTCAGTGTGTGTTATGTGGAGAAAGACTGCTGACGGATAGCCAAGATGTAGTGAAGCAGACTGATAAAGGTGTTGCAGGTCGTGGTACAGTGGTAGTAAACTTTGGTTTAATCCTGGTAAAATGCAGGAAAGCATACATGATTTCGCATGCTTGTGGGCTGTGAACGCTTAATTTAGCATATGTGCAGTATACTTTCATTGCTTTTTCCTTTATCTTGCGTTTAATGGTAATTCTATTATCAAATTCGTAATCAGTACGTCGAACGCTTTCCAACGATATGCCACAAGACCATATTACAAACTGTTTAAAAATATGGTAAAATCCAAATTTTATGACGTCATAAAATCTTTCAAAAAAAGTTACCTTCCGACACTTAGATCTCCCTACTTTTTGAATATGTTAATAGCTAGCTACTTTTCTATCCAATCATCGCAAAAGCATTACTATTGCACATAATTCTTTTTCTCGGCACTTTTTTTGCAAATATTGACTAGACCACATAGTAAAGGAGTTAACTAATGATATGCAGAGAGAGAGAGAGAGGGGGGGGGAGATAGATAGACAGACAGACAGACAGACAGACAGACAGACAGACAGACAGACAACAGACAGACAGACAGAGAGAGAGAGAGAGAGAGAGAGAGAGAGAGAGAGAGAGAGAGAGAGGAGAGAGAGAGAGAGAGAGAGAGAGAGAGAGAGAGTACAAAAGTCGCATACAAAATTATCACCTTAACATGTCATTACTTTAAGAATAATTCAACTGATAAAGATCATCCAATATTATCCTTGATTTTAAAAAAAAAAAAAGTATGTTTACACGAAGGGTATGTAAGGCTTTGCTTGGCCTAGAATCTGTATTTTTGTGTATTAAAGATCAGTCATTCATTGAGTCATTCATTGAGTCATTCATTCATTCATTCTCTCTCTCTCTCTCTCTCTCTCTCTCTCTCTCTCTCTCTCCTCTCTCTCTCTCCCTCTCTCTCTCTCTCTCTCTCTCTCTCTCTCTCTCTCCTCTCCTCTCTCTTTTGTGTTTTTGATACTTTGGTTTATTATTGTTGTTGTTTAATTAGATGGCTTTTTTTTTATCTTGATCTTATCCCTGATGAGGGTGGGGACTGGATGTAACAAAAACACATGAGTGTGTATTCAACTGCCTTCAACATCTGAAATTCCCGTCACCCTGCCAAAGTGTATAACCTCGATAAGTGGTGTGTGTGTGTGTGCGCGCGCGCGCGCGCGCACGTGTGTGTGTGTGTGTGTGTGTGTGTGTTGTGTGTGTGTGGTGTGTGTGTGTGTGTGTGTGTGTGTGTGTGTGTGTGTGTGTGTGTACATTCGAATTTGCTCAAACTATTTATTGTCATTGGTTGCTTGTGTGCTGTGTGGGTCGAGTGCAAGTGCTTTGATTTGTTTTTGCAAGATAAAGCCCTATCTAAATTCCATGTAATATTATTATCATCATCATCATTATCATTATCATTATTATTATTCATTATCCTTGAAAATAAAAGAATTTGACTTGACTGACTCTCTCTCTCTCCCCCTCTCCCCTCCCCCTCTCTCTCCCCTCACACACACACACACACACACACACACACACACACACACACACACACACACACACACACACACACACACACAGAGCACACACACACAGAGCACACCACGGGTACGAGATAACCTAGACGTCAGAACATTGTGCTGGCAATTTTGACGACCCAGGTTCGATTCCTGTTGGAGGGGAATTTTTCCTCTGGAGTTAACATCAGTGTTGACTCCACTCTCCCCAAAAGTCCTTGGATAAGACTATAAACCGAGGCCCCGTGTGCGAACGCACACAGAACATCTTATGCAAACGTTAAATCATGTTCCGCTTTTCGTATGAGTAGGCCATTGTGTGCCGGTGGGAACAGATGACAAGATTTACACTGCATGCGCACGGGACTGGACGTAAAAAAGCACATGAGTGCTTATTCCATTATCCTCGATATAAAAGAATATT
>CM060332.1:48064360-48100878 GCA_030674155.1 Stramonita haemastoma | reverse complement strand
TGTGTGTATGATAGGTTTTGGATTGTTTTTTTTTCTTCAGAAAATCTATTTAATTGCTGAGTTATTTTAAAAGTAGTTTTTGGACATAAAATAAGTTGTGATATCCATATAAGTGTTATTTTTTTTTACATAATATTGACATTTCTGTCAAAAAGTAAGGGAACAAAACATTTTGAATGATGGAAAGATATTTCATTTCGTTTTTTTTTTTTCTTTTTTTGTGTTTAGGGTGTGAGTTTTTTTTGGGCCTTTCTTTTTTTTCTGTTTTTTAAAAAATGTTTTGGCATCATATTTTGATTTTAAAAAAAATTCAGTGAAGAAAATTTTGGTTTTTTTTCTTTTTTTTTTTTTTTTTTTTTTTTTTCTTTATTTTTGAGAGAGAAAAATATGTATTTATATAAAAATATATTTTTTTTTTTTTTTGTTGTGTATTTTCATCTTTGGGTGGGGGAAAAATTTAAAAAATTTAAATTGGGCTGTGTGTTAGTTTATTCGGGTGTTGAATTCCAAATGCTTTTTTTTTTTCATAAATTTGGGGAAAATTTAGTATGGACATTTTTATCGGGAGTAATTCCCCCAAAATCTTGAATTTGACAATGGAAATGAATATGCATTTTGACTGGGTTTTTTTTTGTTTGTTCTTCGTTTGATTGTGATTTAATGATGGAAATGAATATGCATTTCGACTGGAGTTTTCTTTCCCTTTTTTTTTTTTTTTTTTTTGATGATGTCTATTGGTTGCTTTTCTTCCTTGTGTTGTATCAGCATCACAGTTTGAAAGAGATTGTTTCAAAACAATTTTTTTGAATTTACCTATAATCTATCTATACTTGGTAAGGGGGGGGGGGGGTGAGAAAGAGAAGGGAAGAGAGTTTTCTTGGAATAATAATGATGAGATGTGATTTAATGCCTGTGTGTGTGTGTGTGTGTGGAGGGTGGGGGGTACACTATTTATTTATTTTTTATTTATTTTAATCTTTTATATCGAGGATAACAGAATCAGCAATCATGTGCTTTTTTCATCCGGTCCCCGTGTGTATGCAGTTTTTGTAAATATTGTCATCTGTTCCCACCGGCACACGATGGCCTACTCTTACGAAAAGCGGAACAGGATTTAACGTGTGCGCAAGATGTTCTGCGTGCGTTCGCACACGGTGGCCTCGGTTTAAAGTCTCATCCGAAGGACTTTTGGGGAGATGCTTGTGTGTGTGTGTGTATGTGTGTGTGTGTGTGTGTGTGTGTGTGTGTGTGTGTGTGTGTGTGTTGTTGTTGTTGGGGGAAGGGGGGGGGGCTAGACTAGGTTAGAGAAGATGTGACTCAATACCTCCTTTGTGTGTGTGTGTTTTGTTGGAGGGGGGGGGGGAGTAGAGTAGGTTAGAGGAGATGTGACTAAATTCCTCTTTTGTGTGTGTGTTTGGGGAGGGGGGGAGGGGGGTACACTAAGAGAGAGGAGATGTGCTGTGTTGTGTGTGTGTGTGTGTGTGTGTGCGTGATTGCGTGCGTGCGTGTGTGTTGTTGTTAGGGAAAGGGGGGGGGGGGGGGGCTAGACTAGGTCAGAGGAGATGTGACTAAATTCCTCCTTTGTGTGTGTGTGTGTGTGTTTTGTTGGAGGGGGGGAGGAGTAGAGTAGGTTAGAGGAGATGTGACTAAATTCCTCCTTTGTGTGTGTGTGTGTGTGTGTGTGTTTGGGGGGGGGGGGGGGTTAGACTAGGTGAGAGGAGATGTGACTAAATTCCTCCTCATTTTTGTGTGTGTATATGTGTGCGTGCGCGCGCGCATGTGTGTGCGTGCGCCTGCGCGTGTGTGTGCCTGCGTGCATGTATTCACTATTGTGTATGATGAACAACATGGAACTTTTTTGCAAGTCTGACTGATATCAGTGACCCAAACCTGTCAAGTCCCAAAACATTACTCAAAGCTTAGTCAGTTTTTGCAGACAACCATCAGTCAGCTTTGATAACTTTTCCAAGTTGTCAGTTACGCAGTATATGACCTTGTAATTTTAAGTGTGTATGAGTTGGTTGTCTGTTTGAATTTTTTTTTGGTAGGAAATTTTGTTGGTTTTTTTTTTGTGTGTGAGTGCATTTTCTTATTTTGTGTGTGAACTTTTAAAAATTACTATTACTGATTGGCTCAGAGTTAGTTATACGGATTGTGTTGATATCAAAATGTTTTGATATTTATGGAAATTCTTGACATTATGTGACAGGTTTGTCAGAATGTGATGCCCAAAAGAGTCTTTGATTTGATGATGGAAATGAAAATATACATTTTCACTATTTTTTTCTTTCTTTTTTTTTGATGATGTCTGTTGTTTGCTTTTCTTCTTTGTGCTGTATTAGCATCATAGTTTTAAAGAGATGGTTTGAAAACTTATTTAAAAATCGTTTGATATACTTTTGTGTTTTTTTTAGCTAGAAAGAAGAGAGTATTCTAGGAATTTATGAAAGGAAGGCTACCTGATCAGTATCTTAGATTGAACAAAGGTGTGTGTGTGTGTGTGTGTTGGGGGGGGGTGGGGGGTAATAATGTGATATGAGATGGGATTTAAGGCCTTGTGTGTGTCACTCTGTGTGTGTGAGGGTTTTTTTTGTGTGTTGTTTGTTTTTTGGGGGTTGTTTGTTTCTTTTTTTTTTGGGGGGGGGGGGGGGGGGAGGGGCGTTAGACTAGGAAAGAGGAGATGTGACTAAATTCCTCCTCGTGTGTGTGTGTGTGTGTGTGTGTGTGTGTGTGTGTGTGTGTGTTTGTGTGTGTGTGTGTGTGTGTGTGCTTTGTTGGGGGGAGGGGGGGGGTTTAGACTAGGCGAGAGGAGATGTGACTAAATGCCTCCTCATTTGTGTGTGTGAGGGGGGGGGGGGGGGGTTGTGGGTGTGTGTGTGTTTGTTGTTTTTCTTCTTTTTTCAGGGCGGGGGAGGGGGGGGGCAGGGGGGGGGTACTAGGAAAGAGGTGGTGTGACTAAATGCCTCCTCGTGTGTGTGTGTGTGTGTGTGTGTGTGTGTGTGTGTGTGTGTGTGTGTGTGTGTGCTTTGTTGGGGGGAGGGGGGGGTTAGCTAGGTGAGAGGAGATGTGACTAAATTCCTCCTCATTTGTGTGTGTGTGGGGGGGTGTGTTTGTGTGTATGTGTTTGTTGTTTGTTTATTCTTTTTTTTCAGGGCGGGGGGGGGGGGGGGGGGGGGGGGGGGGGTTAGACTAGGCAAGAGGAGATGTGACTAAATGCCTCCTCATTTGTGTGTGTGTGTGTGTATGTGTGTGTGTGCGCATGCGCACACATGCATGCGTGTGTGCATGTATTGTGTCTGATGGGCAACATGGAAAATTTTTGTAAGTCCAACAGATATCAATGACAAAAACCTAGTCAAGTCCATGAACATTACTAAAACTTGTTTTTGCAAACAACTATCAGTCAGCTTGCAAAACTTTCATAAGTTGTCAGTTACGCAGTAAATGACATTGTAATTTTATGTGTGTAGGAGTTGGCTGTTTGTTTTTAATCATTTGGCTGTGAATTTTGTTTTTTAGTATGTGGTTTTTCTTTTTTTGTGTGTGTGAATTTTTAAAAGATATTCATTGGCTGTGAGGTTGTTACAAGACCGATTGTGTTGATATGAAAATGCTTTGATATCTATGAAAATTCTGGACATATGTGACATATTTGTCAGAATGTGATGCCCAAAACCATTTTTGATTTAATGGTGGAAATAAATTATGCATTTTGAGTGGATTTTTGTTTTTGGATGATGCCTGTTGTTTGCTTTTCTTCTTTGTGCTGTATCAGCATCATAGTTTAAAAGAGATTGTTTGAAAACTTTTTTAAAAAATCTTTTTTTTATACTTTTTTGGGGGGAGAGAAAGAGAAGGAGAGAGAGTATTCTGAGAAAATTATGAAAGGAACCCTATATGCTCAGTATCTTAGAATAGATTGAACAAAAGTGGGGGGGGGGGGGGGGGGGGGGGATAATGGTGTGATATGAGATGGGATTTAATACCTCATGTGTGTGTGTTTCGGGGGGGGGGGGGGGGGGGGGTTGGGGGGGAGAGGTACACTTGGAAAGAGGAGATGTGACTAAATGCCACCTTTGTGTGTGTGTGTGTGTGTATTTGTGTGTGTGTGTTGTGGGGGTGGGAATAGACTAGGTTAGAGGAGATGTGACTAAATGCCTCCCTGTGTGTGTGTGTGTGTGTGTGTGTGTGTGTGGGTGTGTGTGTGTGTGTGTGTGTGTGTGTGTGTGTGTGTGTGTGTGTGTGTGTGGTGCGTGCGTGCGTGCGTGCGTGCGTGCGTGCGTGCGTGCGTTGGGCGTGCGTGTGCGTGCGGTGTGTGCGTGGCTGCGTGAGTGTGTGTAATCTGTATGAAGGGCAACCTGGAAAATTTGTGCAAGTCAGGCTGATGACATCAGTGACCAAAATCTGATCAAGTCCATGATTATTACTAAAATCTTAGGTAGTTTTTGCATAACTTGTCTGAGTTGTTAGTTATGCAATATATGACAGTGTAACTTGACATGTGTGTAAGAGTTGGCTGTTTGTTTTTAATTTATTTATTTATTTGGTTGGGAAATTTGTGGGGTTTTTTGGCTAGCATATTTTATTTTTTGTGTGTGTGAATTTTTTTTTTTTTTTAAACTTATTGGCTTTGATGTTGTTCTATTATGGATTGTGTTGAATTCCAAATGTTTTGATATTCATATTGGGAATATTTATGTTTGTGACATGTTTATCAGAAAGTAATTTCCCAAATGATCATTGATTTGACAATGGAAATGAATATACAATTTGACTCTTTTTTTTCTTTTCTTTATTTGATTGTAGTTTAATGATGAAAATGAATATGCATTTTGACATGTTTTCTCTCTTTCTCTTCTTTTTTTTTTTTTTTTATTGATGGAAATGAATGTGCATTTTGACCTGGCTTTTCGTTTTCTTTTTTTAATTTTATTGTATTTGTTGTTTACTTTTCTTCTTTGTCTTCTTTGTGCTGTATCAGCATCATAGTTTGAAAGAAATGGTTTGAAAAAAAAAAATTTGAAGAGAGAGAGAGAAAGAGAAGGGGGGGGGGGGGGGGGGGTAGGAGTATGCATGGAATCTATCAAAGATTGAGGGGAAAATGCCTGTGTGTCAGGCGGGGGAGGGGGAAGGAGGAGACTTGATTTAATGTCTTGTGTCTGTGTTTTGCGGGGGTGGGGGTAGATTATTTTAGGGTAGAAGTGACCAAATGCCTCCATGTGTGTGTGTGTGTGTATGTATGTGTGTGTTTTGGAGGGGGGGGGGGGGGGGGGGATAGACTAGGTGAGAGGAGATGTGACTTAATGCCTCCTCTTCTCTGTGTGTGTATGTGTGTGTGTGTGTGTGTTTTGGGGGGGGGGGGGGGGCAGACTAGGTCAGAGGAGATGTGACTTAATGCCTCCTCATTTGTGTGTGTGTGCGTGTGTGTGTGTGGCTGTGAATTTTGGTTTTTAGTTTGTGCTTTTTCTTTTTGTGTGTGTGTGAACTTTTAAAAGATATTTATTGGCTGTGAGGTTATTACAAGACTGATTGTGTTGATATGAAAATGCTTTGATATTTATGAAAATTCTGGACATATGTGACATATTTGTCAGAATGTGATGCCCAAAACCATCTTTGATTTAATGGTGGAAATAAATTATGCATTTTGAGTGGATTTTTGTTTTTGGATGATGCCTGTTGTTTGCTTTTCTTCTTTGTGCTGTATCAGCATCATAGTTTAAAAGAGATTGTTTGAAAACCTTTTTTAAAAAAAATCTTTTTTATACTTCTTTTGGGGGAGAGAAAGAGGAGGAGAGAGAGAGAGTATTCTGGGAAATTATGAAAGGAACCTTATATGCTCAGTATCTTAGAATAGATTGAACAAAAGTGTGTGTGTGTGTGTGTGTGTGTGTGTGTGTGTGTGTGTGTGTGTGTGTGTGTGTGTGTGTGTCTGTGTATGGATAATGGTGTGATATAAGATGGGATTTAATACCTCATGTGTGTGTTTGGGGGTGGGTGGGTTGTTTGCTGGTTTTTTGGGGGAGAGAGGTACACTAGGAAAGAGGAAATGTGACTAAATGCCTCCTTTGTGTGTGTGTGTGTGTGTGTGTTTTGTGGAGGGGGGGGGGGGTAGACTAGGTGAGAGGAGATGTGACTTAATGCCTCCTTTTCTCTGTGTGTGTGTGTTGTTTTTTGTTTGTTTGTTTGTGGGTTTTTTTTGTTTGTTTTTTTTTTTTTTGGGGGGGGGGGGGGGGGGTAGACTAGGTTAGAGGAGATGTGACTTAATTCCTCCTCTTTGTGTGTGTGTGTGTGTGTGTGTGTGTTGTGTGTGTGTGTTTTGTTTGGGGGGGGGGGGGGGTAGACTAGGTCAGAGGAGATGTGACTAAATTCCTCCTCTTTGTGTGTGTGTGTGTGTGTGTGTGTGTGTGTGTGTGTGTGTGTGTGGTGTGTGTGTGTGTGTGTGTGTGTGTGTTTTGTTTGGGGGGGGGGGGGTAGACTAGGTTAGAGGAAATGTGACTAAATTCCTCCTCTTTGTGTGTGTGTGTGTATGTGTGTGTGTGTGTGTGTGTGTGTGTGTGTGTGTGTGTGTGTGTGTGTGTGTTTTGTTTGGGGGGGGGGGGGGGTAGACTAGGTCAGAGGAGATGTGACTAAATTCCTCCTCTATGTGTGTGTGTGTGTGTGTGTGTGTGTGTGTGTGTGTGTGTGTTTTGTTTTGAGGGGGGGGGGGGGTAGACTAGGTTAGAGGAGATGTGACTAAATTCCTCCTCTTTGTGTGTATGTGTGTGTGTGTGTGTGTGTGTGTGTGTTTTGTTGGGAGGGGGGGGGGTAGACTAGGTCAGAGGAGATGTGACTAAATGCCTCCTCCTGTGTGTGTGTGTGTGGGGGGGGGGGGGGGGGGGGTTGTTTTTTTTGGGGGTAGACTATGTTAGAGAAGATGTGACTTAATAATGCTCCTCTTTGTGTGTGTGTGTGTGTGTGTGTTTGTGTGTGTGTGTTGGGGGGGGGGGGGGGGGGGGTAGACTAGGTTACAGGAGATGTGAATAAATGCCTCCTCTTGCATGTGTCTGTGTATGTGTGTTTGTTTTTTTTTGGAGGGGGGAGGTAGACTAGGTGAGAGGAGATGTGACTTGATGCCTCCTCTTTGTGTGTGTGTGTCTGTGTGTGGGTGTAGGTTGTGTTTGAGTGAGGAAGAGAGAGAGGTAAGGGTGGAGAGTATGCTATTGTGTGTTTGTGTGTGTATGCATATATATGATTTTGTGTATGTACACAAAAGATAATGATGGAGATATCCATATTTGTTTTGTCCATGGAAAAAGTACAAATGTGTGAACACTGCATTTTTATCTGAGTAGTTCTTTATTTTTTCCCCATTGATGATGATGAGGAATGTGCTTATTATTAAATTTTCCATGTTTTGTTTTTTCATCTCAGTGTGATTGTACAATACTTTGAATGCTTGCAAGGTATGTGCTCCATCAGTTAAAATAGTATATTGTTTTTATTGTTGGGAATGGAAGTGGCATGAAAATGACAGAAATGGGGCAGACCACTCACCAATTTAATGAATGGATGGTGTTTTCTTTCTCATTCCTCCCCCATTTCTTTTTATCGGGCGAGTTGCCCAACCATCCCTATTGTTTTTAAAGTTTGGGTTTTTGAATGTGAAATGGAAATATAAGTGATAGAAATGGCATTCCGCGTGAGTCATATGAAAGAACAGACAGCTGATTTGGTTGGTTTTTGTTTGTATGTTTTAATCTGTCAAATGGACAGTCCTATTTTTATAATGCAGCTGACTTGGTTGGTTTTTGTTCTTTGGGTGTTTTTTTTTTAATCTGTCACATGGACAGTCCTGTTTTTTAAAATTTTTTTTATTATCTGTGTGATGTGGTTTGAATGGTTGTTTTGGAACATGGTAGTATTGATAGAAGTGTTTACCGGGGAAAATAATGTTTGGAAAGAAAGAGAATGATGTATGTGTGGAATTTATTGTTCTTTAGTGTCCTCCTCCTCAAAAAGAAATGAAAGAAAAACACAGAAAAAAAGGAAAAAAGAAAATGAAAAAAACACTTAGAAAAAAAAACAAATAAAACCAAAACAAACAAAAAAAGAAGAAAAAATACAGAAAAGAGAGGAGAAAAAAAGGAAGAAAAAATGACAGAAAAAAAGAAGAAAAAAAAGAAAGGGAAAAAAATTACCCTTTCTTGAAAAATTGTGTATTGAAAGCAATGTATGAAATGTGTGTTTTGTGCCTACCTACCACCAGGTGCCTGTGAAATAGCATCATTGATATATGTTTATAGATATGGAATATTGTGGTAATTGTAATGATGTTACTGTTGTTGTTTTTTATTCGGGAATGCTGTGGGATATTGTGTTACTGTGTTGATGGTTATCATTGTTATTATTGGCATAATGTTCAGCTCTAAGATATTGTAGAACACTGTGTCATTGTGTTGACACTTGGTGTATGGCTCTGTTTGGGTTGTTTTTTTTATTAAGCAAGTTTTTTGGGTATTGTTTATCTTGTTATATGCTTTAACCATGTGGAGAGATTTTTTACAATTTTTAAATCACATATTTTTTGTAATATATAAGTACACAGTATTCTGGGTTGTTTTTTTAAAGGTACTGGTATCAAAATTAATTAAGTTTATTTTTAATTGTTTGTTTGGTGTGTTTGTTGTTGTAGCTGTTTCGTTTTTGTTTTTGGTTGTTTTTTGTTGTTGTTTTGTTTGTGGTTTGCTTTTTTTGTTGTTGGTTTTTTGTCTTTTTTTCTTGGGGGGGGGTGGGGGGTGGGGGGGGGGGGGGTGCACCAAAGAGGAAAGAGGAAAAGGTACCAACTAAATCAAGAAAAAGTTGACTTCTTTTGTGTGTTTTGTTCATGACAATAGATGGCCATGGTATTAAAGAGGATAATGTTATGAAGAATAATTGTAATATTACTACTTCTGCTACACTTAGGATAATCACCATGATATTAATAATGGTTTCTGAATTATTATTATCATCATTATTGTTAATAGTAGTAGCAGTAGTAGTAGTAGTAGTAGTAGTTGATGATAATAATGATAACTATTGTAATCCTTATGATTATTATTGTTATTATGGTTGTCAGAGTGCTTTGTTGTAGCATCACACCTCAGTATTATAGATTTCTCTTTTTGAAAATAAGGTTCCTATCTATCCCAAGGGAGAGCATCATTGCCACAGAACAGTGGCACTATTTTCCCCTAAATGTGCATTGTTTGCCCTTGATAGTGTGTCTTCACAACAGTTCAGTCATGCAGGAAACATTGCATTATACACTGATTGCTTATGTCAACACAATTTTTAAAAGTAAACTTTGTTGAGGAAAAACAGCATCATGTGCATTTCTTGATGCAGCCACAGTGGGCAAATCCAACATCACTCAGTCAAGAGTGCAAAATTTTAACTTCCCATGGGAAAATTAGCCATGAACCCATTTGGTGCTGAACACATCATAGAGCTCTCCCAGTACGTTGTATTTGCCTTTGAACTAAGGAAAGAGCAACTCTCTCCCACAACGTCTTAATCGCATCTGTTCTATGCTGCTCTTTGTTTTGGATATTTGATACAATGCACCCCATGTATGAATACATTTTGTTAATCTTCACTGCTGTTCTTGTTTTTGATTGGGGCAAAGGCCTATATCAATTAAATTTCTGAGTTCTGAGAGTGCAAAATTTAGTGTGCCCTTTCATTTTGCCTAGTCCAAGTGTGGTCAGTTCCTGTTATAATTAGCACCAGCTGGGCAGGGATGGAATGAAGTGGACAGCAAGTGAGAGCAGCTGAAAGTGGGGGAAACTGACAGCTGTGCAGCAGGAAAATATCACGCAGAAGGAAGATAATAAACAGAGAAAAAAAGCCGATAACATCCATTTTTTGATGCAGTAGAGGAATCAAAAACAAAGCAAAAATATAAAGAGAAAAAATCAAGTGTCTGCTTTCTGCAATAGGGATATTAAAATTGTGTTTAAAAAACCTACGAAAAACAAAAGAAAGGAACAATTCATAGTGTCCTTCTCTTGATGCTGTAGGGGTATTAAAAACAAAGCAAAAGTGAAAACAAAAATAAAAAGAGAAAAATCCTGTGTCTGCTTTCTGCAATAGGGGTATTAAAAACAAAACAAACAAAAGAAAGAAGTTCATAGTGTCCAATTCTTGATGCAATGGGGTATTAAAGTCCAATCTAAAAAAAAAAAACAACAAAAACAGAGAACAAAACCCATACTTCCCATTTGTTGTTGTTGTTGTTGATACAATTAAGTATTAGAAGAAAGAGGAAAGTCTGTAACACCAGTTTCTTGGTGCAAAGGGATATTTAAAACAAAATAAGATGAAGAAAACAAAATGAGAAAAATCCATACTGTTCATTTCTTGGTGCAATGGGACTATAAAAAAAACAAACAAACAAAAGTAGAGAAACAAATCAGAGTGACTACTTCTCTACACAGTTAGGATGCTTTGTGTGTGTGTGTGTGTGTGTGTGTGTGTGTGTGTGTGTGTGTGTGTGTGTGTGTGTGTGTGTGTGTGTGTGTGTGTGTGTGTTTTGGTGGTTGTTCAGTTTAATTAATGTCCTTCCACTAAATAGTGATATCAGACAGGAAAGTGTGTGTGTGTGTGTGTGTGTGTGTGTGTGTGTGTGTGCATGTGTGTGTGTGTGTGTTTATGTATGTGTGTGTGTACATGTGTGTGTGTGTGTGTGTGTGTGTGTGTGTGTGTGTGTGTGTGTGTGTGTGTGTGTGTGTGTGTGTGTGTTACAATTTAACAGCCTATGCGACTAAGTAGTATTTAGGAGAACTGGGGAGGGAGGGGGAGGGGGGAAGCTTAGCTTTAAGTATGGTGTTGAACTATAAGGGAACAAATCAGAAACATGTTTTTAAAAAATCTACAACCAATCAATAATAAGTAGGAAAAGAAATTTTCTCAACTAACTAACAATAGGAACTATAATATGAAGAAATTTTTGGACTTTGAATATGTAATAAAAAATTGCCTTTAAAACAAAATGATCAATCACAGGAAGATACCGACTGGGCTGTGTAGCACACCCTCAGAAATTTTGCAAAGAAGAGTAGCATTATTTATGATGTGTGTGTGTTGGGGGGGGGGGGCGTGTGTGTGTGGTTTTAAAAAAAATTGTTTTTATTTATTTATTCTTTTATTTCGAGGATAATGGAATAAACACTCTTGTGCTTTTTTACATCCAGTCCCTGTGTGTATGCAGTTTTGTAAATTGTCATCCGTTCCCACCGGCACATGATGGGCAACTCTTATGAAAAGCGGAACAGGATTTAACATGTATGCAAGATTTCTGCGTGCATTCACACACAGGGCCTCTGTTTATAAAAAATAAGATAGGAGAGAAGGGTGTGTGGTGTGATTATAAACTGATTATATTTGTGTTAAGATTTCATTTTAACATGAATTGTGTGGTCTTGTTTCAGATATGGTGGTGACCAGATGCAGACGACATGAATCAAAGCATCACAAGAACACTTTTTTTCGGGGGGGGGGGGGAGCATGTTATCTTTTTTTTTTTTATGTCATTTTCTCTGTGACTGTCCCAGGCCAGAGCTTGCATTGTGGCCAGACTTTCCGAGATGCATTCTTTGCCATTTACAGCCAGCTCTTTGTTCTTTTTTTCCTTTAAAATTTTTTTTTTTTTTTTTACATTTTTACACCACTTTGAATCACGAGAGATTTCTCTGTGTGAAATTAAGGCTGTTTTCCCTGGGGAAAGCACATTGCCACAGGAGCAGTGCCACCCATTATTTTTTTTGGTTTCCTGTCTTCAGCTGTATTTGTTTACCTATCTGAGTGGCTTTTTCATAGAGAATTTTGCCAGGGACAACTCTCATGTGGCTGTGGGTTCTTTTACATGAGCTAAATAATTTTGTGTAACACACGGAGTTAAAGTCTGTCCCGAGCCTAAGGCTCATCAGGCCGGTGCTTATCCCGGTTTCTGTAGCGTTAAGCGACTGAGAGTCATAGACTCCCCCCTGGATAGGACGCCAGTCTATCGCAGGGTTAACCCCCAACACAAGGTTGGTACCCCTTTTACACCTGGGTGGGGTGAGAAAATAGCCGTAAAGTGCCTTATCCAAGGGCACAACGCCATAGCCGAAAGCTGGGATCGAACCCGTAACCTTTAGATTACGAGTCCAACGCCCTAACCACTAGACTACAGCGGCGGCGATATAACTCACGGAACCTTGGTTTATTGTCTTATCCAAAAGACTAGCGCCCAGACCACCACTCATGGTCTTAGACTTAAATGGATGGGGGAAAGGTTTTGGGGCGAAACGGGGTTCAAACCACCGCACCCCTTTTTTTTTCACTTTCTAGGCAGGCATGTTACCTCTAGACTACTGATCCACTGTTATAGTCTGTGTGTTGTCCATATCACTGTAGTGTAGCATAGCTTGCTGCTTCTATCTATCAGTAGACGCTGTTGATTTGATTTGATTTGATTTATTTTTTTATATTGAGGATAATGGAATAAACACTCGTGTGGTTTTTTACATCCAGTCCCGTGTGTATGCAGTTTTGTAAATGTCATCTGTTCCCACTGGCACACGATGGCCTACTCTTACGAAAAGTGGAACAGGATTTAACGTGTGCGCAAGATGTTCTGGGTACGTTTGCACATGGGGCCTCGGTTTAGTCTCATCCGAAAGACTTTTGCGGGGAGTGGAGTCAGCACTGATGTTAAAACTGATGTTGTGTGTAGATATCATTCCCTGAAGTTGGAATACAGCTGCTTTAAATGGTTGGGGGGGGGGGGGGGGGGTAAACAGTCATGTAGGTAAAAGTATCACAATTGGTAAACCTCTGAGCTCTAGCCAAGGAATAACAGCAAAATAAAAAGATTCCAAATATGCTATCTAGTTACACTCAACAAAATCAACAGTGGTTCATACAGTAGTAAATGTAGTTTCATCCGAGGAAGAAAATGAGGTTTTGCGTGGAATAATCGTTGCACTAAAGACCTGAAAACAAAAAAATGTTGATATTGAGGTGGAGCATTAGGGACTAGAAAAGGAGTGAAGGGGATGGGAGAAGGAAGAGGTTGGAAGGGGGAGGGGGGGGGAACAGGAGGGGAGGGTGAAGAAATTCTATATAAGAAGGGGGGGGGGGGGGTAAGCCAGGAGGTGGCTGTTGTGCTACAGTCATTACTGTTGACATGTGTTTTACACATGTTCTATCCCATGTGATGTGTTTATACATGTTCTATTCAGTGTGTTCCAGTGTGGTGTGTGGAGATTGCTGAGTTTTTAGATGACGGCAGTTGGGACTCTGGCGTAAGTAAGTGATCTGTGTGTGTGTGTGCATTTATTTATTATTTATTTATTTATTATTTTAATTCGAGGACAATCTTTTTTTTCAAAACATCTTTAGACAGCCACCTTCAACACACACACACACACACACACACACACACACACACACACACACACACACACACACACACACACACACACACACACACACTGTTGTATTGTGACTGGTGTCGGTCACTGATGCCAGCATGCTTACTATTGTGTCTTTGTTAGGGAAAAGTGTCGTAGTTGACCAAGTGTCCTAGGAATCTGGTTTTCTGATATGTGTCTCGAAAGGTTAAAATCCTTGTATCAAATAACATTTTGAGCCCAATTGTTGTGAGCGCTTTGTATCTTCCTCAGCATCTCTACGTGTGCACACAGTAGCTGATGTGATATGCATGAAGAAATCTCATGCTGCGGTCCTAGGGATAGATAATACACATGCGCAGCAGTGTTTGTACATGATTTGAAAAGGTGGCATTGAAGAGGGAAGCATATGATGATGCGAGTTGTTCTACGACTATGTATTTGTTTTCAAATTTGATCAGTGAAAATGATCCAGTGATTTTCTATAGCTTTGTACCTGAAAATGAAACTGAACTGTAAACATGCCTGTTGAAGCAACTTGGTGATGATATTTCTCTGATGATACTGTGTTATGTGGTAACGGACATGTGCAAATGGTTGTACCGTGTCATGTGGTAACTGATGTGTACAAACGGTTGTACTGTGTGCAGATGGTGATCACGATGAAGGAGGCAGCATCACAAGACAGTGTTACGCCCAGACAGGAAGAGGCTTTGCAAGAGCACTGAGCAAGTCATCATTGAAGTTGGGGGTTGTGGGTGGAAATATGACTATTTTGGATGGCTTTAGTTTCAGTAGCAGGTATGTGCAATGAAGTAGTATATTGGATGGTAGTAGTTTCAGTGGCATGGGGTAGTGGTAATTTTTTTAAAAAAGGTAATAGTGCCCCATAACCTATGTGGTCGTAGGGGAGCAAAGGCATCAGAGACCTCAGCTTCTCTAGGAGCCAGCATATTGAGGGAAAAACAAACCAAGGCCGTGTGCACAAATACACACAGATATTGCATACACGTTTAAAACGCATTCCACCTTTCTAAAGGAGAGGCTATTTGTATGCTGCGGGTAGGAATGGATGACAAAATGTGTAAAATGCTTGCACTCTGGTGTTGTGTGTAGATATCATTCCTGAAGGTGGAATACAGCTGCTTTAAATGGTTGGGGGGGGGGGGGGGGGGGGGGGTTTTAAACAGTCGTGTAGGTATAAGTATCACAATTGGTAAACCTCTGAGCTCTAGCCAAGGAATAACAGCAAAATAAAAATATTCCAAATATGCATATAGTTACACTCAAAAAAATCAACAGTGGTTCATGCAGTAGTAAATGTAGTTTCATCCGAGGAAGAAAATGAGGTTTTGCATGGAATAATCGGCGCACTAAAGACCTGAAAACATAAAAAAAAATGTTGATATTGAGGTGGAGCATTGGGGACTAGAAAAGTAGTTAAGGGGATGGGAGAAGGAAGAGGTTGGAATGAAGGGGGGGGAGGGGAGAGTGAAGAAATTCTATAGGAGAATGGGTGGGGGGGGGGGGGTGTAAGCCAGGAGGTGGCTGTTGTGCTACAATCATTACTGTTGACATGTGTTTTACACATGTTCTATTCCATGTGATGTGTTTATATGTTCTATTCAGTGTGTTCCAGTGTGGTGTGTGGAGATTGCTGAGTTCTTTGGATGACGGCAGTTGGGACTCTGGCGTAAGTGATCTGTGTGTGTGTGTGCATTTATTTATTATTTATTTATTTATTATTTTAATTCGAGGACAATCTTTTTTTTTTCATAACATCTTTAGACAGCCTCCTTCAAAACACACACACACACACACACACACACACTGTTGTATGGTGACTGGTGTTGGTCACTGATGCCAGCATGCTTACTATTGTGTCTTTGTTAGGGAAAAGTGGTCGTAGGAATCTGGTTTTCTGATATGTGTCTCGAAAGGTTAAAATCCTTGTATCAAATAACATTTTGATCCAAATTGTTGTGAGCGCTTTGTATCTTCCTCAGCATCTCTACGTGTGCACACAGTAGCTGATGTGATATGTATGAAGAAATCTCATGTTGCAGTCCTAGGGATAGATAATACACATGCGCAGCAGTGTTTGTACATGATTTGAAAAGATGGCACTGAAGAGGGAAGCATATGATGATGCGAGTTGTTCTACGACTATGTATTTGTTTTCAAATTTGATCAGTGAAAATTATCCAGTGATTTTCTATAGCTTTGTAGCTGAAAATGAAACTGAACTGTAAACATGCCTGTTGAAGTTACTTGGTGATGATATTTCACTGATGATACTGTGTTATGTGGTAACTGACGTGTGCAAATGGTTGTACTGTGTGCAGATGGTGATCACGATGAAGGAGGCAGCATCACAAGACAGTGTTACGCCCAGACAGGAAGAGGCTTTGCAAGAGCACTGAGCAAGTCATCATTGAAGTTGGGGGTTGTGGGTGGAAATATGACTATTTTGGATGGCTTTAGTTTCAGTAGCAGGTATGTGCAATGAAGTAGTATATTGGATGGTAGTAGTTTCAGTGGCATGGGGTAGTGGTAATTTAAATTTTTAAAAAAAGGTAACAGTGCCCCATAACCTATGTGTAACCTGTACTGAAGCCAAGGTACACAAACGGTCACCCATCCACTTGTTAACCTCACTCGATGCTGCTTTGGGGAATAAAAAATAATATTTCACATGACTGTATTGTCACCACTGAGAAATAATAGATAATATTTCACATGGCTGTAGTTTGACCACTAGGGAATTAATAAATAATATTTCACAAGGCTGTAGTGTCACCACTGAGAAATAATAATTTCACATGACTGTATTGTCACCACTGCGAAATGATAAATAATATTTCACAAGGCTGTAGTTTCACCACTGAGAAATATTAAATAATATTTCACAACGCTGTAGTGTAACACTGGGGAAAAATAAATATTTCACAAGGCTGTAGTTGCACCACTGAGAAATAGTAAATAATATTTCACAAGGCTGTAGTTTGAGCACTGTGGAGTATTTCAGTGTCAGTTGTCTGTGGCTTGTCTCTGAAAGTAAAACTGAAGGGTAGGCATGCCTGTTTTCAGCACTGGGGAATTTTTTTGGGGGTGGGGGGGTGGGGAGTAAATTAGTTCTGGGTTTTTGTTTGGGTGGGGTGGGGGAGGGATTGCTTGAATTTCTGAGGCAGTTGTGTGTATAAATGACGTATTATAGAGGGCTATAGTTTTAGAATGATCAAGTTTAAAAATACTTCAGTCGTCCCATGAAGGGGGGGGGGGGGGGGGGGGATATGCCCAGTGGTTAGAGCATTGAACTTATTATCTAATGGCCTAGGTTCGATCCATCACCAAGATGCCCGTTGAAAGGGATTTTTTCCCAGGAGTTAACAGGAGTACTGACTCCACCCCCCCCCCCCCCCAAAGTCCTTTGGTTTAGAAAACAAGCCAAGGTCATGTGCACAAATACACACAGATATTGCATACACGTTAAAACCCATTCCACCTTTCTGAAGGAGAGGCTATTTGTATGCTGCTGGTAGGAATGGATGACAACATTTGTAAAATGCTTGCACTGTGGCGTTTGTATGTAGATATCATTCCCTGAAGTTGGAATACAGCTGCTTTAAATGGTGGGGGGGGGGGGGGGGGGGGTGTAAACAGTCGTGTAGGTAAAAGTATCACAATTGGTAAACCTCTGAGCTCTAGCCAAGGAATAACGGCAAAATAAAAATATTCCAAATATGCTATATAGTTACACTCCAAAAAATCAACAGTGGTTCATGCAGTAGTAAATGTAGTTTCATCCGAGGAAGAAAATGAGGTTTTGCATGGAATAATCGGTGCACTAAAGACATGAAAACATAAAAAATGTTGATATTGAGGTGGAGCATTAGGGACTAGAAAAGGAGTTAAGGGGATGGGAGAAGGAAGAGGTTGGAAAGGGGGGGGGTGGGGGGGGAACAGGAGGGGAGAGTGAAGAAATTCTATAGAAGGGGGGGGAGGGTGTAAGCCAGGAGGTGGCTGTTGTGGTACAATCATTACTGTTGACATGTGTTTTGCACATGTTCTATTCCATGTGATGTGTTTATATATGTTCTATTCAGTGTGTTCCAGTGTGGTGTGTGGAGATTGCCTAGTTCTTTGGATGACGGCAGTTGGGACTCTGGCGTAAGTAAGTGATCTGTGTGTGTGTTCATTTATTTATTTATTTATTATTTTAATTTGAGGACAATCTTTTTTTTTGATAACATCTTTAGACAGCCACCTTCAACACACACACACACCACACACACACACACACACACACACACACACACACACACACACACACACACACACACACTGTTGTATTGTGACTGGTGTTGGTCACTGATGCCAGCATGCTTACTATTGTGTCTTTGTTAGGGAAAAGTGTCGTAGTTGACCAAGTGTCCTAGGAATCTGGTTTTCTGATATGTCTCGAAAGGTTAAAATCCTTGTATCAAATAACATTTTGAGCCCAATTGTTGTGAGCCATTTGTATCTTCCTCAGCATCTCTACATGTGCACACAGTAGCTGATGTGATATGTATGAAGAAATCTCATGTTGCGGTCCTAGGGATAGATAATACACATGCGCAGCAGTGTTTGTACATGATTTGAAAAGATGGCACTGAAGAGGGAAGCATATGATGATGTGAGTTGTTCTACGACTATGTATTTGTTTTCAAATTTGATCCGTGAAATTTATCCAGTGATTTTCTATAGCTTTGTACCTGAAAATGAAACTCAACTGTAAACATGCCTGTTGAAGCTACTTGGTGATGATATTTGATTGATGATACTGTGTTATGTGGTAACTGACGTGTGCAAATGGTTGTACCGTGTCATGTGGTAACTGACATGCGCAAACGGTTGTACCGTGTGCAGATGGTGATCACGATGAAGGAGGCAGCATCACAAGACAGTGTTACACCCAGACAGGAAGAGGCTTTGCAAGAGCACTGAGCAAGTCATCATTGAAGTTGGGGGTTGTGGGTGGAAATATGACTATTTTGGATGGCTTTAGTTTCAGTAGCAGGTATGTGCAATGAAGTAGTATTTTGGATGGTAGTAGTTTCAGTGGCATAGGGTAGTGGTAATTTTTTTTTAAAAAGGTAACAGTGCCCCATAACCTATGTGGTCGTAGAGGAGCAAGGCATCAGAGACCTCAGCTTCTCTAGGAGCCAGCATATTGAGGGAAAACAAACCAAGGTCGTGTGCACAAATACACACAGATATTGCATACACGTTAAAACGCATTCCACCTTTCTGAAGAAGAGGCTATTTGTATGCTGCGGGTAGGAATGGATGACAACATTTGTAAAATGCTTGCACTCTGGTGTTGTGTGTAGATATCATTCCCTGAAGTTGGAATACAGCTGCTTTAAATGGTGGGGGGGGGGGGGGGGGGGGGGGGAGTAAACAGTCGTGTAGGTAAAAGTATCACAATTGGTAAACCTCTGAGCTCTAGCCAAGGAATAACAGCAAAATAAAAAGATTCCAAATATGCTATATAGTTACACTCAACAAAATCAACAGTGGTTCATACAGTAGTAAATGTAGTTTCATCCAAGGAAAAAAATGAGGTTTTGCATGGAATAATCGGCGCACTAAAGACCTGAAAACATAAAAAAAATGTTGATATTGAGGTGGAGCATTAGGGACTAGAAAAGGAGTTAAGGGGATGGGAGAAGGAAGAGGTTGGAATGAAGGGGGGGGGAGGGGGAGAGTGAAGAAATTCTATAGGAGAATGGGGGGGGGGGGGGGTGTAAGCCAGGAGGTGGCTGTTGTGCTACAATCATTACTCTTGACATGTGTTTTACACATGTTCTATTCCATGTGATGTGTTTATATGTTCTATTCAGTGTGTTCCAGTGTGGTGTGTGGAGATTGCTGAGTTCTTTGTATGACAGCAGTTGGGACTCTGGCGTAAGTGATCTGTGTGTGTGTGTGCATTTACTTATTATTTATTTATTTATTATTTTAATTTGAGGACAATCTTTTTTTTTCATAACATCTTTAGACAGCCTCCTTCAAAACACACACACACACACACACACACACACACACACACACACACACACACACACACACTGTTGTATGGTGACTGGTGTTGGTCACTGATGCCAGCATGCTTACTATTGTGTCTTTGTTAGGGAAAAGTGTCGTAGTTGACCAAGTGTCCTAAGAATCTGGTTTTCTGATGTGTGTCTCGAAAGGTTAAAATCCTTGTATTAAATAACATTTTGAGCCCAATTGTTGTGAGCGCTTTGTATCTTCCTCAGCATCTCTTACGTGTGCACACAGTAGCTGATGTGATATGTTTGAAGAAATCTCATGTTGCGGTCCTAGGGATAGATAATACACATGTGCAGCAGTGTTTGTACATGATTTGAAAAGATGGCACTGAAGAGGGAAGCATATGATGATGCGAATTGTTCTATGACTATGTATTTGTTTTCAAATTTGATCAGTAAATTTATCCAGTGATTTTCTATAGCTTTGTACCTGAAAATGAAACTCAACTGTAAACATGCCTGTTGAAGCAACTTGGTGATGATATTTCACTGATGATACTGTGTTATGTGGTAACGGACGTGTGCAAATGGTTGTACTGTGTCATGTGGTAACTGATGTGCATAAACGGTTGTACTGTGTGCAGATGGTGATCACGATGAAGGAGGCAGCATCACAAGACAGTGTTACGCCCAGACAGGAAGAGGCTTTGCAAGAGCACTGAGCAAGTCATCATTGAAGTTGGGGGTTGTGGGTGGAAATATAACTATTTTGGATGGCTTTAGTTTCAGTAGCAGGTATGTGCAGTGAAGTAGTATTTTGGATGGTAGTAGTTTCAGTGGCATGGGGTAGTGGTAATTAAAAAAAAAAAAAAAGTAACAGTGCCCCATAACCTATGTGGTTGTAGGGGAGCAAGGCATCAGAGACCTCAGCTTCTCTAGGAGCCAGCATATTGAGGGCGGCGCCCATCTCCTCTCCCTCACTGCTTTACCTTCCCTGTCACCACTGAGAAATAATAGATAGTATTTCACATGGCTGTAGTTTGACCACTAGGGAATAATAAATAATATTTCACAAGGCCGTAGTGTCACCACTGAGAAATAATAAATATTTCACATGACTGTATTGTCACCACTGCAAAATGATAAATAATATTTCACAAGGCTGTAGTTTCACCACTGAGAAATAATAAATATTTCGCATGACTGTATTGATACCACTGCGAAATGATAAATAATATTTCACAAGGCTTTAGTTTCACCACTGCAAAATGATAAATAATATTTCACAAGGCTGTAGTTTCACCACTGAGAAATAATAAATAGTATTTCACATTGCTGTAGTGTAACACTGGGGAATAATAAAATTTCACAAGGCTGTAGTTTCACCACTGAGAAATAGTAAATAATATTTTGCAAGGCTGTAGTTTGAGCACTGTGGAGTATTTCAGTGTCAGTTGTCTGTGGCTTGTCTCTGAAAGTAAAACTGAAGGGTAGGCATGCCTGTTTTCAGCACTGGGGATTTTTTTTTTGGGGGGGGGGGGGGGGAGTAAATTAGTTTAGGGGTTTTTTGGGTGGGGTAGGGGAGGGATTGCTTGAGTTTCTGTGGCAGTTGTGTATAAATGATGTAGTATTATGGAGGGCTATAGTTTTAGAATGATCAAGTTAAAAATACTTCAGTCATCCATGAAGGGTAATTACAATACTGACACACACAGGATTGATAGAATTTATAATCTCAAAATGATAAAAACAATTTGGGGGTTGGGGAGGGGGGGGGGGATTACTGAAGTAGTATATAGGAGAGCTTAAGTTAAAGATTAGGGCTGTAGTTTCAGATTGTAAAGGGGGGGGGGGGGGGGGGGGGATGATACTATTAATGAAATGGGTGCTTAAATACAACTCCTTTGCAATTATCCAGGCATGGTACATCTCCACGAAGGAAATCAGCGAAAAAGAAAAATAACAAAACCCACGGGAAACCAGTCAAGGGATAGGGTTGTAACACTTCCATGCCGAGTACTTCCCTTCTCCTCTTTACATTGCCAGTCTACTAGGTATCTGTTGACAGAAGGGTGTCCATTGCAGCTGTAAGCCTAAGGCAGAGAGAGGGATGAAGAGGGATGGTAGGAAGAGGGAAAGGGGGGGGGGGGGGAGCTTTCACTGGCTGCTCCACTTCAGTGGTGTATGGGGTCAGAGAGCAATGTTTACATAACAATCGGCAGGCCCTTTCTCTTTTCACGAAGGCCATTGGCCATTTCTTTCTCTGTCTCTGTCACTCTGTCTCTGTCTCTCTCTCTCTCTCTCGCTCACTCACACACACACAGACACACATACTCTCTCTCTCTCTCTCTCTCTCTCTCTCTCTCTCTCTCTCTCTTCAGTGCTGATTTAAAGCCGTCTAAAATACTGCATCCTAGGTAATACCACTTGTGAAATAAAAAAAAAAAACAACCCAAAATGACTACAACCCTCACCTATCCACCCCCTTTGCAGCAGCTTTTACAAAAAGATATTTACTCATTTGTGATTCTATCACATCGTAGCTGATGACAGGAAATTCTGAAAATCTGATTTAAAAAAAAAAAAAGAAAAAAAAAGATGTTTACTGCAGCCCTATTACAATAGTCCCCCACCCCCACCCCCTTCTCCCTCAACCCTTGTTTAAAAAATGGATGGAGAATGTTCATTTCTAAACTGGCTGCGGAGGGGGAGGGGAGGGGGTTCATGCATGCCCGTGTTTTTGGCTTCTTTTATTTGTGTGTGTGTGTGTGTGTGCGCGCGTGCGCGCGCTTTGATCTGTGTGTTGTATGTTTATCCAGTGATTTACCTTGACTGAACAAACACTACCTTCTACAGCAGCACAGTCGTAAAAACATGGCTGCACTTCTTCTCTTCACACTTGTTGAAATATAATTTGAAATACTACGCCACACCCAGCTCTCTTACCAAAAATACAACCGTCATAATGCACCCATCTCCATATGTAAAATAAGGCGATCTAAAAAGGCGACCGCAATAAGAAACCCGCCTCTGCTTGTAAAATAAAGTGATGCAAAATATGGGAAAAAAAGCCTTCATCACGTGTGAAACAAAACTGTCCAAGATGCGATGTGGTGAGCTCCCTAAAGAAGCAAAATAAAGCCATCTAAAATGACCATCTTGAAACCCACCTCAACATGGGAGACTGTCTTTTAAAATACTATCATTGTAAAAAACCACCGCCACATGTGAAATGAGCCATCTGTAAAAAAATTTTTTTTTAAAGTAAATAAATAAATAACATTAGTAGTAAACTTCCACATACGAAATAAAATCATCAAAAATAAAACCATCATAATAAACATAACCACACATTAGCTATCTTTAAAAAAAATAAATCATTGATGAACCCACCACATGAAATGAAGCCCCCTAAAGAAACACATCTCCACTTATGAAATAAACTTAAAAAACAATCATAAATAATGAACCTTGTAAAATAAAGCTGTTTAAAAAAAAAATCATTAATAATGAACCTTGTAACTATAAAATAAAGCCATCTTCAAAAAACAACCATCAATGATAAACTTTATAAACTTGTTTAAAATAAAAGCTGTCTTAAAAACCCCCCACCACTAATAACAAACCCACCTCCACATATAAAGCCATCTTGAAAAAAACAACCAAAAACAATGATCAATAAACACTTCTATGCATACAAAATAAAGAAATAAAGCCTTGTCAGACGACAATCAGAATCAACCCAGCCCCCCTCCACATGTGAAACAAAGGAATTACATATTTATCCAACTGTTGCATTAAATCCCATAACCATTATGTAAAACGGCCACCCACTATACAATCATTATAAACCTACCTTCACAACTGAGATAAACCTCGTAACCACACTGAAATAAAAAGAAACTTAACATTAAACCATGAAATGAAACTTGACATTAAACCTCATAACCACATGTGAAATAAAACCAAAATGAAAATTGGTAGACATTAAACCACACGACCACATGTGAAAAAAAACAAACAACCTGTGAAATAAAACCGAAATGAAACTTGAAATGAAACCAAAATGAAACTTGTTGACATGAAACCTTGTAACCATAATTATGTGAAATAAAACCAAATTGAAATTTGTCATGAAATCTTGTAACCACATGCGAAAGAAAACCAAGTTGAAACTTGTGAACATTAAACCTCATAACCACGTGAAATAAAACTAAAATGAAAATGTCGACATAAAACCACCTCCACATGTGAAATGAACCCTACAACCAAGAGCCAAAGTACAACTGTCGTGATAAACCTACCGTCAAAGGTAGAACAAAGCCGTCCAAACTGCACCCCTACACCCCGTGTAATAAAGAAACCCACCACCAATGTAAAATAAAGCCATCAAAAATGCAACCCTTGTAATCGGCCATACAACCATCAAAAATCCACACCCACGTGCGAAACGAAGCCATCTTGTGTATAACTGTTGTTAATAAATCCATGTGAAAGAAAGCCATCCAATACAAACGTGATGATGAAACCCACAGGGTCTGGGTTAGTGTTGTAATTCGAGCATTGCACTCGAAATTTGACAGTTTGGGTTCAAGCTGTCGCTGAGATGGGAGGATTTCCCCCCTAGAGTTTATCAGTACTAACACCGCTTCCCAATAGTCCTTCAGATGAGACTGTACATTTGTATGTACACACACATCTTGCACTCGCATGTAAACCCATTCTGCCTTTCAGAAAAGCAGGCCATCGCATGCTGGCAAAAATGGATGATGAAAGTGTAAACGCTGTTGTCCTGTGTAGACATCATCCCTGAAGTCGGAATGTGGCTACCTTACTGGTGGACGAAACCAATCGCAAGCACAAACATCTCGCCATGGGTGAATTTGAGGTCTAGCTGAGGAACAAACTTTTTACATTGGGTAAAAACATAATAATGTTAAATCCCACAATCGCAAGTAAAATGAAGCTCTCTTTCAAATGTGAGAAGCGATCCATCCAAATAATACAACTGTTATAAACACAATTGTCACAAACTCGCATTGTGCAAAAATGAAAATTACCAAAAATCTAATCCCATCTCCATATCAAAAACAAAAAAAGCCAGTATAGTGAAGGCTTTATGACATGAAATAAAGCATTCTAACATTCAACAGGCATAACAGATCGACTTGTGAAATTTGTTCTTCAGATGAGACCATAAACCATCATTCTATATGTGAACACATGCAGAGCATCTTGGCACATAAACCTGTTCCACCTTTTGGAGGAGTAGGCTATAATGTGCTTGTGGAAACTAGGAAAAAAAGACAAACCAACGTACAAAACCTCAGTGCACAGGGACTGAATGTAAAGAAAGGTTTGGTACTATCGTAATAATTAATAATAACCCACCCACCACGTACGAAATGGAGCCATCTATATTCTGTCGTAATATACCTACCTCCATATACCTACCTCCACGTGTAAAATAGTGCCATCGACACTGATCTATCTACAAATTGAAAAACCCCATCTACAATGCAGTTGTCAAAGGCCACATGATGATAAACCCACCTCCACATGTAAAATATAGCCATCTGAAATATAACCACTGTAAACAAAAAACCAAAAGCAAACCAAATATATATGCTTGGATATATAACGCCTACACATGTGAAATGAAACCATCTATATATCTAAAATATAACCACAGTAATAAATCACCTACACGTGTGAAATAAAGCCATTAAAATATAAATGCCATAAAAAATCCACATCCACTGTGAAATGAAACCATCTAAATTGCAACCACTATAATAAACCTACCTCATATTGTGAAATAAAGCCATCGAAAATATAACCACTGTAATAAACTCTGGGCTCACCTGTCAAATAAATCCACTTCAAGTATAATCATTGCAATAACAAACCACCACCATTTGTGCAGACCTGCCTACCCGTACAATTTTATCGTATTTTTTCGATTTTTTTTTTACCCTAAATACGGAAATATGATTTTCCTGATAAAAATACGATTTTGACAACCACACACACACACACATAAATAAACCACGGCAAACGGTACAAGGGAAGTAACTCTTCCATACCAGTATTTACTTTCCTTGTCCGCGCTTACTTCCCTTGTCCACGTTATCCGAGATCGTTAAGTCAAGATCGTCACTAGACAGCCCTCTCTCTCTCTCTCTCTCTCTCTCTCTCTCTCTCTCTCTCTCTCTCTCTCTCTCTCTCTCTGAAATACCAATTGAAGAGGGCAAGTTTTCTGAAAACACATACTTCTTCATATATAATAAAAGCATAGTGCTGCCAGTGAATCAAAGCCCCAATTGGAACCCTCAAATAAGTAATGTTTAGAATACATCGAGAAAAAGAAAGATTGGGAATACTATTTTTGCTATCAAAATACTATTTTTGGTCTGTCTAAATGCTATTTTTCATTTGCTGGGGTAGGCAGGTCTGCTTGTGAAATAAATATAACCACCATAATAAACCCACCTAGTACCTCCAGGTGTGAAATGAAACCATCTAAAACATAACCACTGTAATAAACACACCTCTACATGTAAAATGAAGCCATCGAAAATACAACCACCGTAACAAACCCACTTCCACATGTGAAATAATGCTATCTAAAATACATTATAATAAAGCTACTTCCACATGTGAAATAACCCTATCGAAAATACGTTTTAGTAAACCCACCTCAATTCCATTATCCTGATAGGCCTATAAATAAATAAACCAATAAAAATAAAACCATCTAAAAGACGCCATAATAAAACAACTTCATCTGAAACAAAGCCATCTGGAGTACACATGTACTGCACTAATCTGTCCCCACAGATGATGTAAAGTCATCTAAAATATAATTGTTCCCCCAACAAATGAACGTAAGCCATCCAAAACACAAAGGTCATAATAAACGTGCACCCACATGTGAAATGAAAAAATGTACAAAATACAACAGTGGTAATAAACCCACCTCCACATAACATGTGAAGCAAACCCATCCAAAGCACTTTACAGGTGAAATAAAGCCACCTTCCACTCCTACCTGTTCCTTGGCTAGAGTTCGAGGTTCATCTATGGTTAGGTTTTTGTGTATAATGACGATTTTTGCCCACCATAGGGTAGCTGCGTTCCAACTGCGGGGATGTACGCTATACTGGGTGTGTTCGTGTTTTTGTGATGCAGACGGGAATTGGGCAATCTTTAATGTACATATTTCATCTTCTGCACGTGTATATATATATATATATATATATATATATATATATATATATATATATATATATATATATATATATATATATATATATATTATATATATATATATATACAAAGGGGATCAAGGCACTGGCGGGTCTGCTCTTGAAGTTGACCTGGGAGATCATAAAAGTCCCCACCATTTAATTCAACAGACACTGTCGAGATTTGAACCCATGGGGGTTAAAGTTCAAAGGTCTTAACCATTCGGCAATAGCAGAATAAGCCAGCTAAGACATGCCATTACAATACACTTACCTCTACATATGAAATAAGCCCTCTAAAATCCATCCAAAATAAATCATTGTTATAAACCTAGCTCTACATGTGAAACACATTAAAACCGGTTCCACTTTTCGGAAGAGTAGGCCATTGTTCTCTGGTGGGAACCGATGACAAAATTTACAAAACTGCATACACATGGGGACTACATGTAAAAAAAATTTTTTAAGCAAATGAGTGCTTATTCAATTGTCATGGAAATAAAAGATTAAACAAGTAAATCTATGCTGCTATTATAATAAACCCACCTTAACGTGGAATAACCCCTCCAAAATACAACCATCATAACAAAGCCACCTTACTCCCACGTGAAATAGACCCCTCTAATATACCAGACTTTTTTTTTTAAACAGAACCCTGCCTGGCACAAAAAACAAACTCCCCAAAACGCAGTTTTTGTCATAACCCCAAATCCACATGAAGACATACAACATCATAATGATTTAACATCAACATGTCAAATGCAATGATCCAATATAAATTCGTCATGACAAACCCACCTTCACATGTGAAATACAGTGGGACCTGCTTACAAGAAAGTCATCTGGACCGATTTTAGGTTTTCTTATAAGCGGGCTTTCTTATATCCGAGCACCTGAACACTATTTTGAATGTGCTTTCTTATAAGCGAGCAAAAGTGTAAATGAGTAAAATAATAGCTAATTGGACATAATGGTAAAAACATAAAACACACCCTATCTACAATTACTCATCAAGTTTGGTGTTGTTGTTGCTGCTGCTGCTGCTGGTGTGGTGGTTGTTCTTAAATTGGTTCTTCTGGGCAGTTCTGTCTACATAGGAATGAGATTTTAAACTGTGGCCTTCTCCATGTTTTAGTTGAAATTCAGCAACAACCCTATAATGTTCAAAATCTAAAGCAATTTAAAAGACACACACACACACACACACACACACACACACACACACACACACACACACACACACACACACAAAACACACACACACACACACACACACACACACACACACACAGAGGAATTCTGTGGATTCAACAACTTTTATTTCTGTAATTATAAACGAAAAACCATGACTAAAATAAAGCAGGAACTTTTTTTTCTGGAAAGAGAATATAAAGTGATCAAAGCTTGACTGTCCACTCATGATCTCCGGTGTATCACCTAGATTCTATCACAGGAATAAAAATTGTTCAAAAAATCGCAAAGAAACCTTGAAAAGATTGAATAAAAACTTACTACCAGACACCTGACTGGTACTGGTATAGATAACAAGCTCAAAATAAGTTTTCATTGGGTGTTACTGAAAGCCTACGACTGAAACGGCAGGGAAACTAAAAAACCTGTCAATAGGATTCCGTAATTCATGAGTTTGCTTGAAGATAAAGTCACAATAACTAACACAAGTAAATAAATGTATCGTCATTTACTGGAAACAAATGACACTTGAATGACAACGCCATAGGCCTATACTCAACAAGATAAAATAAAAGAGGCTGTACTTTTGAGACCACTTGTTCAAATTTTATGCATGTTTTGGTTTTTACCACCAGTTTGACAAGAGAAACTTGGGGCGTTCACTGTGAGGATTCAAGCCACAGCAACAACACGTTGGAAGTGCTGGCACAAATTTTGAGATCTGAGGCTGGCTTCGCCTTTCCGATTCCAGCAATCAAAAAGGGGAAAGAAGGGACTTAAAGGCACCTGCCCAAGCTGTTGCGAAAAATACAGGCTGTGCGTGAGAGTCCATGTAATGCCAATGAATGAAAAAGAAACACAATATATCAATATGTATAATGACATACATCATTATCAACATTATGATGTTGTATGTCTTGCATTGCACTCCATTTATTTTGGTTTAATTTACTTAACTTTGTGTAGATTCGACTCAATTATATATATATATATATATATATATATATATATATATATATATATATATATATATATATCTATCTCTCTCTCTCTCTCTCTCTCTCTCTCTCTCTCTCTCTCTCTTATATATATATATATATATATATATATAAAGTTGTCTCTGCAGTAGCTCAGCCTTGAAAAACCTGAAAATTCGCAATCTCATGCACCAACTGTACAAGCATTGGATTAAAAGTATCACAATTCAACAGTCCAAGACGAGCATACCTTCTGGTCCCAGACACACCAAGTCAAGAAGCCCTTCAAGTCTTTAGCACTAGCTAAAGTATTTTTATTTTATCATCCCTTCTCTATACCTCAACATAGATCCTAAGAAAGAAATACATACAGTAAAGATGTCCTGAACTCTGCAGGACTGTAGTGCTGACACCATCCTAGTGTCCTTTGGTGACAAGGTCCATCACAGCCAGCCAGTGTCTTAACAGACATAAACATGTGTGTCACTAACATGGCACTGTCACTGTAAAAGCAGTGAGAGAGAGAGAGAGAGAGAGAGAGAGAGAGAGAGAGAGAGAGAGAGAGAGACAGAGACAGAGACAGAGAGAGAGACAGACAGACAGACAGACAGACAGACAGACAGACAGACAGACAGACAGACAGACAGACAGACAGAATGAATAATCTTTATTTTTCAAGGGTAACAGAGTAAGCATTTACATACTTTTTTTCATCCAGCCCCTGCCCTGATTAGGGAAAAAGAAGAAGAAGAAGAAAAAAAACCCAACCCTACCAAGACAGGAGAAAAGTCAATAAGCAAAGATAAAGCAGAAAGCAAAAACAAGAAGGAAAAACATCACCATCACCAAGATTTAAAATTTTTAAAATTTCTTTTATTGTAAAAAGGAGATAAGTATACATTCAACATATGCATAATTCCCATAAGGTACATTAATACTTGTTTAAGACAAAAGAGATAATAATTATGTATTCAACAAACACACATTCCCTAACCACCGGAACATTCATGTCAAGAGATACACTGGTTATGATAAAGTCAAACAGATCAAGATTGAGACGTGACAGCAGAGAAGAGAGCATTCTGAACAAAAAAAGATACATATTAAAACATGGCGAATCTTTCTTACTTTAAAACAATATTATGAAGAAAAGGAGAGAAAAAAACAAAACAACCCCCCCCCCCCCCCCCCCCCCCCCCACAGCTGGTCCAGAGAGAGAGAGAGACAAGGCAAGGCAAATTCTTTTATTCGATGATAATGAATAAGCACTCCTGTGCTTTTTACATCCAGTCCCCGCCCTTTTCAGGGATAACATCAAGATAAAAGATAACCTCTAACTAAATAACATCAATAATAATGATCCAAATACCAAGAGCAAGAAACCATACCAAAATATCAAACAACAGGCAAGAAATTAGAAAGAGATACAATGATAAAGTAATGATATTAAAAAAAGGCACTCATTCAGAAATGAAAATAAAAAGTAAGAATCAATGATGATTTTGATTTGGAAGAAGAAGAAAAAGAGAGAGAAAAGGGCAGTTAAAAAAAAGAAGATTTTTGTTCTTTTTTGTGTGCAGTAATTAAAGAGCAAACATGATAATATGATGAGGTAAATGACCGAAAACGTCAATCCACCACCATCTATCAACAAAATGTCATATAAAACATAACATTTTGATAAAAGGGGAGAAAAAAAAAAGAAAAAGAAAAAGATAAAAACAAAACTCTCTCTCTCTCTCTCTCTCTCTCTCTCTCTCTCCTCTCTCATCTCTCTCTCTCTCTCTCTCTCTCTCTCTCTCTCTCTCTCTCCCCGGGGCGGTCACGAGAAGTGAAGCGTGTGAGCAGCAGTAAAACTAGAAATTCAGTCAAAAATGCCAGTTACTGGACTTCCAGCGGCTGTGGAGAGGACCTTAGGCGCCCTGCTGACTGACAATGCAGTTTCCAGCTGGAAAGTGGCAGGAGAAGGGGACAGCGTGGTTTTTGTCTTGCAACTGAAACCAGTGGACACAACAGTGTCAACCAACATGGCGGATCCAACAATGAATCGCAGCACACAAGCACAGTACCACAGGAAAAAATCGTTTTCTCAAAGACAACGAGATGTTGAGCGCTCTCGAAAGCATAAAGAGAAGCAGGCAAGTGTTGTGTGTGAAAGTGACTGTGTCCTCAGTGCCTCGAGTCTGCCTGACAGTGGAGTAGAACAGGGAAATACAGCATGTGTAGATACACATGGAATAGACCTACCAACAACACACACACAGGACATCAACACAAAAACATCAGTTAAGTTGCCATCATCGGTTGATTTAGAACCTCCCTGTATGTCTGATTGTAGTGACTGTGCTGATATGTGTGTCTTGCAGCCTGAGGTTAACGATGATAATATTGTTGGTCCATTCGACACAAGAAATGTCAAACAGTAATGTCAAACAGTACGTGGCTACTCTAACTGATAGATCCCTACAGAAAAGGCTAAGAGACAGACAAAGAAATACACACTTTAGAAAATCCCTGCTACATCATTCAGAGGGTGAAGATATTGTGACGTGTGAGTCAGACGACATTGTGATCCAGTGCGCATGCCAACCAGACACTGAGCCAGTATGTGTATACTGGTTTGTCAAACAGCAAGAGAAAAACATGCTAAAAGAGGAACGTGTCAAACTCGCCAGTTTGCGGAATGGGAAGCGAATCCAGAACACACTACACACGGAGACCCTATCGTGTGCTTCAAGGGACTTAGCGACACTTAGAGAACTATTACAGCGGTTTCTTGGCTAGGCCTAGCCTAGACCTAAGGGTATGTTTGTGACAAAGGCTGGACGAAAGAAAGGCTCGGAATGCCGTAACATATCTGGACAGTAAAGAGTTTCGTGTCTCATGTACATTACTAATCAATGCTGTGGTTTCCATGGCTTGGAGTAGCGTTGTGTGTCAGCTTAAAGCAATTATCGTTATTGTTATTCGGCAACCCCCTTCATGTATGGGCCAATGGCCTTTTTTCATGAATAAACCTTTCGAGTTCGAGTTCTCTCTCTCTCTCTCTCTCTCTCTCTCTCTCTCTCTCTCTCTCTCTCTCTCTCTCTCTCTCTCTCTCTCTCAAGTACATGTGCCTGTTCTCTCTCTCTCTCTCTCTCTCTCTCTCTCTCTCTCTCTCTCTCTCTCTCTCTCTCTCTCTCTCTCTCTCTCTCTCTCTCTCTCTCAAGTACATGTGCGCCTGCGGATATGTGCTTATAAATATAAGTGTGAGTAAGTGTGTGTGTGTGTGTGTGTGTGTGTGTGTGTGTGTGTGTGTGTGTGTGTGTGTGTGTGTGTGTGCATTTGTGTGTGTGTGTGTGTGTGTGAGTGATTTGTATGTGCATTTGCCTGCGAGCGTGCATGCGTGAGTGAGTTGTATGTATGTATGTATGTATGTATGTATGTATGTATGTATGTATGTATGTATGTATGTATGAATGTATGAATGTATGTATGTATGTGTGTGTGTGTGTGTGTGTGTGTGTGTGTGTGTGTGTGTGTTGTGTGTGTGTGTGTGTGTGTGTGTGTGTGTGTGTGTGTGTGTGTGACCTACGTGTAGGAGTGAGTTTTACGTGTATTATTATCATACTATTATCACTATTGTTGATATTATTCTTATTCTCATCATTATAATCATTGTATTATCTTTAGTTCCTTCTGAGTTCATTTTGTTGTTATGAGTTGTAACAATGTTGTAGCTAAGTATTTTTGGGTGGACTTTTCTTGGTTGCTAAGTTGTTTATTTCATTATGTTTCTTTGGTTGCTCTTTATCTATTAACGCTTCTCTTTTCTTTTATAATCAAAATCATTTTATTGTGGCTTCTGATTTTCGTCTTCTGATAGTGTGCATTTTTATTATCTTATTATGTATAATGTCCTTATTCGTTTATGTTGTTTGGTACTGCATATAGTTTTACTGTTTAGTATCTTTTTATCTTGATGTTTTCCCTGAAAAGGGCGGGGACTGGATGTAAAAAAGCACATGAGTGCTTATCTATTATCCTCGAATAAAAGAATTTTGCCTTGCCTTGCCTTGCCTTGCCTTGTCTCTCTCCTCTCTCTCTCTCTCTCTCTCTCTCTCTCTCTCTCTCTCTCTCTCTCTCTCTCTCTCTCTCTCTCTCTCTCTCTCTCTCTCTCTCTCCACACACACACACACACACACACACATTCACCCACTCATTCACTCACTCACAGGTTCACCTGCATGTCATCAATAGATTTCATTCTAAAGGAAATATATGCCTTGAATTTTAGACAAAAGTATGTAGTGGAACACAATGGGAATCAATTCGCTATAGGGCACATATTTTGGTCCATATATATGCTAACACCTCACTTAACCTTATGATTATGGTCTTAAGAATCACGTTCATAATCATATCGTAATCATGATGGACATAGTTATTCAGCTTACTTAAATGGATCATTAATTGAGTTTACACAATATCAATTGCATTTAATACACATAATTATTAAAATAAAGAGAACAAAATATGGATAGAACATTTCTCAATATGGATGGCAAACATTCTTCTCTTCTTCTTCTCATTGGTTTAATGTCCGTTCACTACAAGGTGATTTAGACAATGGTACATTCACGTTAAGAATGCACTGAAAAGGGGATGAGGGGAAAAAGTGAAAGGATAAAGAAAATAATGGATGATGATAAGTTTATACAATTTCATTTATAGTAACTGACCTACTGGTGACTGGCAAATACTTGCTGCAACTGATATTAGGACAAGCAACTCGGAATCATACAGAACACTTTGGAAATTTCCGTATTTTTCCCTTAGATCTATCCCTTTGCTTTTATACGAGGCAATGAGCACAGGGCAATCAAACAGTATATGGTGGACTGATAAAATAGCAGAACAAGTACATAAAACATCTTTTGAATATTTAGTTTTCCAAGCATTTAGACGTAATTTATGAATTATAATTTCTATATTTCGTGGGCAACACAAACGATTTAAGGGAAATCTAAAAAACTTTGAATGTACAGAGTTTGCAAGAATTGAAATAATTTCAAATGAAGATAAACGCAGACCTATACTATTAATCATCATGTCACTTGTACATTCTGAAGCACCGCGTTTTGCCAGAGAATCTGCCAATTCATTCCAGTAAAGACCGCAATGTGATGGCACCCAGCAAAATGTTATCCCAATACCTTTAGAAGCAAGAGAATGCACAAGGAACTTGATTTCAAAAATAACATCATTTCTCAGTTTAGAGTCCCAATGTTTTAAAGCCAGTAAAACTGATTTTGAATCAACACAAAAAAGGACATTGTAAATCGCAAGAGAAATATTTGAAATATAATTTAGCGCCATAAGAATTGCGAACAATTCAGAAGTGAATATTGTAAAACCGTTTCCAATACAAAAAGGTCTTTTTACTTTTAAGTCGGATATAACGAATGCAGCCCCGCACATGCCCGATTCTAAGACAGATCCGTCCGTGTATACTTTCAAGTGGTTTAAATACTGACAATTTATATGATTTTGAACCTCAGTTTTGAGTAGGTTTTGATTAGTGTCCTTTTTTGTTTCTGTGTAGTCAATATCAAAATTTGCATATTTATGTTCCCATGGTGGAATCTGGGGAACTACTGGTAAAACTGGTACGTTTGATATATCGATATTATTTTCCTTCAAAAGGTCTTCAGTATAATTTCTTATTGGCTGCAAAAAAGAGATATTCCTAGCTCTTTTTGGATAATCCTTTTGATTAATAAATATTTCATCGCGAACAGAATTTGAAATAGCAAGACTTCGAATGACATATTTAGAGACAGATAACATTCTTTGCTCAGAAAGTGGAAGTAAATGAGCTACTGTATAAGTTTTTAATGTACTGGCATGAATCGGCACTCCTAGAGCTATTTTAATTGCTTTGCTATCCACACTTTGCAACTTTTTAAAGAGATAATTTGGAGCAGAAAAATACACTTCTTGACCAGAAATGAGTTTAGATCGAATTAATGAAACAGCAAGATGCATGAGTGTTTTAGTATCCTGACTCCACGGCTGAGCACTCACAATCTTTAAGAAGTTTAATCGTTTCCTGGCTTTTAAAATCAAATTTTCAATATGCATAAGAAGAAGAATACATACATACATACATACATACATACATACATACATACATACACGCTTCCACGCACACACGCACACACACACATACACACATACATACATACATACATACATACATACATACATACATACATACATACATACATACATACATACATACATACATACATACATACATACATACATACAAATAACATAAAAATGGCAAACATTTTTAGACAATAGGTGACACATTCAGATAGAGACAGAGATCACTAACTAGTGTAACACAATTTTCAATTCTTATGTAGTCATAAAAATCAACATCTACTAATTTTTTTAAGTAAGATACACATGGTTTATAGAAAATATAATGACCAATCTTTTTTAAAAGCCTATATATTCATAAAAATGAATAACTACACATTATCATTTGGGTACCCATACTTGCAGACACAGAGAGTACAAAACATTGAAGTATTGGAATAAGATTTACTAAAAGTCAATAACAATCAACTTACGTAATAAAACTGAAAACATGAAATGTGAATACAGCCTTCATCAAGATTAAAAAGAAAAAAAAGTCACAACAATCAAATTTATTTCCAAAACAACAATGAGAGAGAGAGAGAGAGAGAGAGAGAGAGAGAGAGAGAGAGAGAGAGAGAGAGAGAGAGAGAGAGAGAGAGAGGGAGAGAGAGAGAGGGGGGAGAGAGAGAGAGAGAGAATATTATATATTTTTTTTTAGAGAGAGAGAGAGGGAGGGAAGGAGAGAGAGAGAGAGAGAGAGAGAGAGGGGGGGGGGGGGGGAGAGAGAGAGAATATTATATATATTTTTTTATTGTCCCCTTGGGAGAGAGAGAGAGAGAGAGAGAGAGAGAGAGAGAGAGAGAGAGGAGAGAGAGAGAGAGAGAGAGAGAGAGAGAGAGAGAGGGGAGTTTCCAACAGGATGAGATGTAATTAGAAGGTGATTTTTGAAGGCTGTTAATGATTGGTGCTGTTTAATTGAATCAGGAAGAGACTTCCACGTCATAGGGCCCGAGTACAGTAAACTAGATTTGAACAAGTCTATTCTTGGGATGGGGACATTTGGCTTTTCAGTATTTCTGGAATGATTCATTGGGAACTTATCTTTTAAGGATGTGGGAACAGTTCCTGCCATTATCTTGGACATCATGATTCCTTTGTTTTATTTCAGTTTTGGGTGTAGGGGAAGAATATTTAACTCAGTATAATCCACTTCTAGCAAGGTTGTTTTCTTCAGAAGGACCAGTTTCAGAGCACGTTTATACAGACTTAGTAATGGTTTCAAAGTGTTTGCACTGGCAGAATCCCACAGGGTAGAAACATAATCTATTGAGGATTGTATATATGCTTGAAAGAATAATTTCTTGAATGAAAGTCATGAAAGTGTTTAATTTCAGTCAACTGGTATACCCTTTGGGACAAGTATTTGCATAGGTGAGATAGGCCGTAGAACCAGCGGCGATTTTCATTGATTTTTATTCCTAGAACTTTGTGGTGAGAGGTTTGTTCTATTGC